>JAOXNX010000032.1:7629224-7642048 GCA_028566075.1 Solidago caesia
AATAGATGAAAACAAAATAGATTACCTAAATTAGGAATTTTAGGTAAATAGGTTACCTTTTTATGTAATTTTCCCTTAAATTAATAACCACACCGCCGCCGCTACCACCATCATTATCGCATCATGCGGGCATACGTCTAGTTATTAAAAACCACTTTGTTAACCCATGGAGTATTATCAAAGGATTCTCTACTTTATTTGAATCCACACCACACAACAATGAAATTTTTTATAGAAAAAAACGTCAGCGATTTAAAATAGAAACACCCACTCTTCAAATATCACTCCAAAATATAGTGACAAACAATAAAAAGCCATATCTTTGTTTCAATAGTTGCATCATGTATTCACATAAAATACATGCAAAAACGAATCTATGTATCGAATTGATGTTGTACATATCGGTAGTCGTGGACCTAAATACAACCCTGCAATGCCAGGGTAATTCCTATACATGAATTTGCATTATTAGCAATAATATGTAACCGAAAGAAATAGAAAAAATACTACTAATAATAAACCACATTCTAACTCTAATACACCACAACCTGCAGGCTCAAAATCTACACAAAGCCGCCTAGTGCCACGCTGACTCGAGGGTGGCTATCCATAATCATCCAAATATAAACCTACCTAAACCACAATAGCCTAGTTATAGGATGTTCACAGGTTTGGTCTCTAAAGGCTTCAAGCATTCTTCCGGATTTGCATAGAAGTAATCTTCTTCTTTAGGTCTATCAGGAATAACCACTCGTTTTTTTGGGCTGCCCATGCGTGCAGCATGTGCATCCTTTATAGCACTTGAGAATTCATCCCAACCCAATGCACCATTTGTGTATTTGTCTACAAGTTCAACTATAAGCTTTCTATTCAATAATATCGTTTTCTTGAAACCTAAATATCTGAAAATGATTTAAGATGATTAATTCTTCATGTGTGAGATTGAATTGTTATAATGGAAAAAAGAATCATGAAAAAAATGCATTTTTGTACCTTCGATGACCTTCTACAACTTTGGCCATGTTTCCGTCATACGTAGGAATAAAAATGTCACTTTCCAATGAGACGAGATAGTCCAGTGCCGCCATTTGTGAAGAATGGTTTTGGAAAAACTGAAGGTCATCTGCTCCTAATAAAGTCTCTTTTCTTACCTGTTAGAAAACATATATTTAGAGCAAGAAAGTTAACATGGTAATTGTTTGTCATTCTAAACACACCACTAATAAAGGTCCTTTTTTAATTCAGAACCAAATACAGACAGTATTCAGGCTTTTTTTATTTATACAGAACTAAATCAACTTGTTTTATCAAACAAGCCCAAGCCCAAGCCCCAAGGTGTAAGTAAGAACAGATTTTATTTTTACGAACGAGCTTATCGAACATGTAAGAATCTAAAGGCAGGATGGTTAAAATAGTAACTTTTTCTAGTCTTCATTCTGTCCATTTAGATCACCTTTCAAAGTTTAGTTTTCGTTATCAAAACCGAACAGAATCATTGACTCATTCAAGATTTTGATTCATTCAAAAGAACATCCTGTTTGATAAACAGATTTTAGTATTTTAACTAACCAGCTTTGGAAAAGCGGATTGTAGACCAGCCAATCTCCTTTGACCACCATATATTTCACCTGCGGCTATGTAAATCTGGATGTCACTGTCAATGTCAAGTGCCCTTAATGTAAGGGCGGTTTCCTCGGGGGTCAAAGGGCACAGACCATCTTTTCTTTTCAGTTCCGAGTTTATAATCTTCTCTTTCCACCAAGGGTATGCATATCTGCCCAGAAAAGAACGAACTTCACACAATAAACGCATAACCAGACTTCAATAATCCTAATTGACCAACATCAAGAAGGCCATACCTCATTCTAGTCAACTCTTCCGCCTCATCGGGGTTGCAACCTTGTGTACATCCAGAAAACGCTAACATGTCCATTTCGTATCTTAAATGAAGTACAAGAAATGGCCCCTTTTGTCTCAAAAGGTGTACAACACGCCTACCCAAGTATTCTATCTGAGGAGTAAATCTCAGGGCATTAAAATTTACTCGACACCTAAGGATCTGAAGGTCAAGGGGTTGGCCATTATTGGCAAGACGGGCATCGGTTCTGTTCAAATGCACAACCTTGTACTTTTTAATCAAAGGAAGAATCTGCACATGGTGAATACCAAGACTGTCAGGCCTCTTTGGTTGGCTGAAATGAAATGATAAAGGAACAGAATCAACAGGGCAATGGAATACGCAATGACAAGGAATAGATCATTACATTCCATTATCATGTTTCGTTAGCCTGTAAAAATTATATGAGTTTTATATTGAAATTTTTATTCATATATAAGGAGATTGTGCGTAATTTTATGAGTAATTTACACCTTATTCAAACAAATTACAAATTATCCACGTACCAATAATGATACAAAATAGACATAACTACGATTATGAAAAAATTATCTAGCCGTTTTCAGAAAGTAAAAAAGTAACCAAGTAAAATTCTGAAATCTTAAAAAAAAAAAAAAAAAATTTCTGAATTTTTGTAAGATTTATATATACAAGATTATATATACAAAACTGTGTTACATTATAAATTTTCATTCCACCCCATAAACGCCCCCCGTAATACCATGTAATGAAAATCAGAAAATGGAAGGGATCACCGGATATGTTCATTTAATTCTTTCTCTGATTTCATCATACCAAACGCTACATGAGTATAAATGTTTTCCCAAACAAGAGGCCAAAAAAAGATTATACCTGGTTATGATAATAAGAAATATCAGACCAGCTAACGGGGGGCATAGTATGCACGATTCCTAATTCAACTCTCTTTTTAAGTCTAGGAGGAAGCTGTTTGAGTATTCGAACCTCATCTCTTAAAGATGTAATGAAATGATTAACATCGAAAATATCTTCAAACTCACTGTCATTCCAATTTTCAGTAACAATCAAGCTCAAAGCATACACACTTTTTAAAATAGACAAAACCATAAAATGATTCGCCATACCTTGGATCAGCCCAAAAAGACGTTTTATCCAACTCAGGAACAATAAGTGTCACATTCAAAAATCTCGCAATTGCAACCATATCACAAATCTACATGATGAAAATGTAATTCAAAAAATAAGCTAGTTGTTTGTTTCTATCACAATTTTATCAAACCCAAACACAGATACACTCACTGCAGAGCGCATTTGATTGAGTCCTCCATTACATGATACCATTAGGTAGCCGTTGTTTTGGTAAACCCCTACAAATACACCACACACAAAGATTAGAATAAGCAAAATAACAAAAAAATAGAATAAAAAGAACACCGTTGACAAGTATTATTATTCATATCACAATCATCACAAAAAACATGTTAAAAAAAAAAGCAATAAAAATGATCAAAGGATAACACAAACATGTATGAATTCATGTTACATGTATCATAAAACCTAACAAATGTTAGAATTCATGTTACAAGTATCATAAAACAGAATACAAAAAAATCACAATTTAGAAGAATTCAAGAATTACCTAGAACTTATCTAGCGACCCTTGTACATAGACTTATATATGCTTACTTGATTATATGAACATATACGTTTATATGCATTTATCACACACACGGACATACACGCCCACACAAGCATAATATACTTCTACACAAGGTTAGAGTCTTTCTAAAAGCAGCATCTCTAACCTAAGGTACACGTATGAGTATGACTGTCTACATATCTCGTCCTCATACCCCGCCCACGACTATATTAGGCATCATAGTGTCAAGGAATACCCATAACCCATAACAAGTAATACAATTCATGACACAATCATAACAATAAAAAGCATATGTCACAAATTGTAAAAAAGATATAAATAAATAAATAAAAAAAAGTACTAACTTTTAGGAGGAAGAACCTTGGCAGGAACAGAAGGCAAAAGCTTGACATCTAAAGAATGAGAATCTTTAGTGAATGATGAAGAAGAAGACCATCCTTTTAAAACCCTTGGTCCCCATGTATCACCTAATGCTGTTAATTGTACTAAACATGTCCATAATAACACCATTGTTGTTCCCCTTATTATCCATATTTTCATTTTTGGATATTTTTTTGCATTTGCTTTTATTTTTTCTATTTTATTATTCCCTTTTCCTATTGTTTTCCATCCCATTTCTTTTATCCTAATTCCTATTCTATTTTTCATATCAATTCCATTCATCAAAAAATAAAAATAAAGAAAAAAAAGAATCCTAAATTTTTTATAAACAAAAAGGGGAACAAATGCAAGATCTAAAAATGGTTATTAAATTATAAAAAACATTAAAAAATATAGAATTTATTTAAGATCTAACTAGAATCCAATTACAAACTTACCTACTAAATAAAATAAAAGAATTATTTAAGAAAAACCCAAAAATTCATTTAAAAGAATATTTAATCAAATTCTTGATTAAATCTTAAACCCCCCTTGAATTAAAATACCACATTTATGAAATCATGGATTTTTAAATTATGGGTTTGATTTAATTATATATTTAAAAAATACCCACAATGAGAAATCAAGAAATTTTTGAATAAAATTAAAAGAATTTTGATAAATATGGCTAAAACTTTGGGTGGCGGTTGTTGACGGTGGTGGAAGTTACCGGCGACGGTGGAGGAGATAATGAACGGAGAAGAAGATAAGGATTCACAAAGGAGGGAGGGGTTTAATTTTTTGATTTATAGATATAGATATAGATATAGATATATTATGTGTATATCAATAGTTTGAATTACGTTTTAAGATATGTTGTTTCATATATTATATTTTACTTTTAATTTAGTTGAATTTAATGTACATAAAGTGCATGTTTCTACCAATATAAGTTACAATATACTTTTCAATTCCACGTAAGAAGTAATGACATGGAACGGAATAATAGATTTTCGTCTCTAACTTTGAAAAAAAATAGTTGTTACTCTTACGAGTCACGAATTGAGTTACATCAAAAAATTGACGATTTTGTACGTGACTTTTATTTGTTCCTGACTCATAGTCTGATTTGTGAGTCGGGGTGTGACTCTGTCCGAGTCGAGACGAGTCGCAAACTCGTTCAAGTTATGAGAAGAACAATGAACCAGTGATTGTAGTTTGATACTTATAATTATTATATATTAGATTTATGGTTACATCATTTTGAATGTTACATATGTATTTTTGATCTTTTATGGTAGGGGTGTTGAAAATAACTAAACCCAACTAACCCGACCTGACCTAAATGGATTTGGGTTAAACGGGTTGAGTTATTTGGTTTACGGGTTGTTATTTGGGTTAACCCGAATAACTCAAAACTTAATTGGTTTGGGTTACGGGTTTAAATTTTATAATTTAGGTCCACTCGAATAAACCAAATAAGATGGTTATTAGTTATATATATATATATATACAGGGGAAGGTTATTGTGCGAAGCCCCTTAAAATGCGAAGAATACAAAGTCTTTTTTTTTTCTTTTCCTGTTGTTCTTCCCACCACCACCACTATCAGCCTTCTTCCCCACCGCCTCCCACCACCACCACCACCACCACCACCACCACCACCACCATCATCGCCGGAAACTGTGATAAGGTACGGGCGTAGCCCTTAATCGAACGGCTATGCCGTTCAGGGGGACTTCGCCCTTATCGGTCGTAGACCTCAAGGCATTTATAAAGGGGTTGGAAGCCGAACGCATCTAGGAATGGTCTGGATTTGATGGGCGACGATCCAAGAGATAGTGTGGTGGTTACACTAACATGCATCTTAGTTACTAAGATATAATGCATCTTAGTAACTAAGATGCATGTCAGTGTGACAGTGTTAACTAAGATGCATGTTAATATTACTATTAACATACTATTAACATGCATCTTAGTTAACCCTAACATGCAGTGTCGATAGGAAAAAAGAGGTATGTTTTGCAACCGACACTGCATGTTACTAATATTTAAGTTGTATGTTAGTACATTTTAACACACTTCATATTTTAACACACTTCGCATTTAAACACACTTCGCATAGGATGTGTTAAACATATACATATATGTCTAAATCCCACATGTAAATATATATATATATATAATAAAGCAAAATACCCCCTCTCATCTTCTCAAAAGATGAACTTTAATCCCTAAAGTGCCCTTCCCTTTACTGATGCAATTCTACATTTTTTTACTGTTTTACCAAAAATACCCTTAACGAAATAATTTACAATATATACCCCTCAACTTCTAAAATAACTACACTACCTCCTTTTGCATCAATTACCTTCACATCAATAACCTATACTACACGCCCCCGCCACCATCAATCGTCGTCGCCGCCCTTCTAGTATATATATATAGGTTTACATGTGGGATTTAGACATATACATATATTATTTGAATGTTTGGACTTTTATTTATAGACCAAATCAAACACAGGCAAAGTTAAATAATAACGGATGCTTAAAAAATTTAAATATATTAAACAACAAAAAATTATGAATATAAGAAAATTATATATTGTCAAATTGTTTAATTAATACATTAGTTTTTATTATTTTTATATAGTTTATGGTTTATTTTTTTTGTCTTTGACTATTCTTCTGATAATACAACCATCTTTTGATGCAAGATTATAAAAATTGCATAATCAAAAGCGTTGAAACACATTTGAATATAAACCATTTGTTAATCTACATAGATATCACTATTTTCAAAGTTTGTGAAATTGAAATTGTATTGTTACATAACTAACAAATATTTTTTAAGCTTCATGTAAATTTAATATCACATCTTATTTGAGTCACCTAAAAACCCAGAACCCAAACAACCCAAACCCGAATAACCCGAATTTTATTCGGTTTGGGTTATGGGTTAGTTTATAATTACCTGAATCCCCATTTTACCCGACCTAAATAACCCCGAAACCCAAATAACCTGACCCATCAACACCCTTACTTTATGGTGCGAATTTGAGGATAACTTATAAGTTTATGACTTAAAACTATTGAATATGTAATATTTTGGTAAATGTATTAAAATAATCAGCTTATATTTTGTTTCTAAATGTCACATATATATCATTATACTATATTATATTATATAAAAAATGTCATAACTTTTACGAGTCAAATTGAGTCACGAGTCGACAACTATGTACCTGTATGATATAAATTTTTGTTAAATTTTGGTCTCTAATTTTGATAAATTATTTTGAGCAATAAACATCTATTTATTTGGAAATGTCGTCACTAATTTTTTTTCATCTCCATTCCTTTCCTTTTGGTTTAAAAATAAAAAAAAAACTAAATCTAATGAAATATGAAAAGGCTAATTTGTTCACTTTTGGAATGGAATAGCTCATTCTAATTGGAATCTCATTCATTTCCAAACTCAATTTTCCATTCTACTCTCCTCCATATCTTTGTATTTTTTCATTACATTCCTACTTCAAAAGAGATTTACCTATTGGGCCCCTCTAATCTATGCAAAATTTCAACTATTGTGTTTAAATTTCATTTCATTCATCCCTCTATCCATATATACCAAATGACATACATTAATAGTTCATTCCATTCCACTATGGCTACCAAACATAACAATGAAATGATAATAACTCATTCTATTATCATGTTTATTTCATTACCTCGTCTATTCTATTTCATCGTTATTCCATTTAGGCCAATATAATACAATGCAAAACTTTGATCATTCATCCAGCCATTCCACTCTTGCTCAAGTATCTTTTCTTGAATTTTGGTAAGTTAAAAGTTAATATAATTACGTTTACAAAGGTTTTTATTATATAAAATTCTCAAAAAATATATTTTTATCTTGTTTTATGATCAAGGTTGAAGAAAGTCTGAAAGTGATAATCAATCTAGTTGGTAAAACCCTAAACTTTTTTCCTATTTTTAAAAAAATATAAATTCAGTTATATATCTATAACTAGATTATTAACCCGCGTAATATGCGGGTAAACATATATAATATATGTTACACTTATTTGTTTTGGCTTTGAAGTAACCACAAACAAATCAACATTGTGTGTTTGTGATATCTTTGTATATTGACGTCGTAATAGTAAATGCAAATAACACATGTTCATTTTTGTAACAACCGTCACCTGAACGTATTGGTCAATTGTATCGAGCGTGTCCATATATGAGAATCGAGATCGAGTCTTTGCGAGTTCATAAATAATTCGAGTTGTGAATAGTTAATATTGGAATTGAATGATGAGATGCGAGTTCCAAAAAGGAATAACTAGTTGCTTATAGAAATGCCAATTTAAAATGCAAAATATTTCAAAATAAAATTTATTTATTTCGTGAACGATAAAATAGTCAAGTTTATAGTCGTTACGTACGTAAATGGAAAATAAAGGCTTTTGTCACGATTATGTGTTTTAACGAATTTCGAATCAAAAGACTTCATTAAACGAATAGTTTTCCGGGTAAAACTGTAAAGTCTTGCGAGAGCTTGATTGGGAGTATAAAAAGCTCCAACCATCCATTTCCTTATCCATTTCATTTTCCAAGTTCTCACTCACTCTCTCTCTACTTTCTCTCTCTAGAAATTTTGTAAATCTTTGGTCAAATCTCGTTTGTATAACGATTGGTAAGTGTTATATGTAATCAATTACTAGATCTATCCTAGAAATGCCATAGATCTATCCATTTTTGGATAAAAAGTTTTCATTTTCGGAATTAATTTTGGGTCAATTTTTAGAGCTTCGAAATCGAATGTTTCGGGTCGTTTTACGTATCAAAACTTTAGGGATTATGTTTATCTATCACTTGGGTCGATTTCTAAACCAAAAATGAGCCGTTTTCATCATTTTAAGTCCAAATTCGTGACCAAGGGACTGTTTTAATCTAACTTCGTGCGAAGTTAGTGGAGCCAAGGTCGTGCCATTCAATTTCAAATTTGTCCAAATGTAAGATCGCGCGAAGTTGTGTGGCCAAGTTCGTGGCCGACCCTTCATCTTCAAATGAATTTGTTTGGTTTCAAAATGCAATTACACGTGCCCTTCAATCAGATCAGTTGTAGTATTCATTTAATTGTCAAATGTAGTATGTAAATTGCCGTGAATGTGTAGTGTGATTTAATTAATCCACCGACCATTTCATATATATATGTGTGTGTTTTGCAAATCCCAAATTCGTTTAATTCATTTCGCACGAAGTTGAATGTGACACGAGGTTAGGTCTTTTTAAATTGCACGAAGTTAGCATCTCCCAAATTCGCATTTCCCAAAATCGCACGAGTTTAAGTTTCCAAAATCGCACGAACTTGCTACGGTACCATGAAGTTGACTGGTCAACACAATTTTTAAACTGGAAGTTAACTTTTTGTACGTTTCCGAGTGTCCGTTATTCGTTCCTTATCGTTTTAAATCGCTCTCGAAAGGCTAAACGGTTAATCATAATTTAAAACGATTTGAAAGCAAAAACTTGACATAAATGACTTTATAAAATGATTTAAGGTTTAAAAGCAACACATTATGATATTTTAAAGACTTTCTGGTTTAAACCTTAAATGTACGATACAGACGTTTATACGAGTTCAATGGCATTTCTAAGGACACTAGTTTAGACTTGATCTTTTGTTCGAGTGTGAGTGCTTATGATTGTGATTGTGTTTCAGCTAGATATTGGTTGACTGATTGTGTGCCAGGCTTGACTGTTCGTGTTCGTGATCTTGTACTTACTTTCATTTAAACGTTTTCAGGTGAGTTTCGTAGCCCCTTTCTTTATTAAAACTTTTGGGGTGAAAAGCATACAAGTGTTTTCTAATGAATTGTCTTGCTAACGAATTATCGACTTTTATTTAATTATGTACAAGATGCTGTTTGAGTTATTGGTATAGAGTTACTTGACTTGATTACTCGCATGTGCGGCATGCGATTATTGGACTTGCTCTTGCTCTTGCTCTCGTTCGTTCTTGGTACCAAGATAGGGCTGTGGTGTGGGATCGTTCATTAGTACTTAAGGGATGTGTTCTCAGTACTATATCCCTGTTTGTGTGTGATTGGACTTTATATATGTGTGATGTGACTTTATGTGTTGATGTACACATTCATTTAAAAAAAAAGTATAGCTAAATTTGTGTGTGTTGAAAATTCTCTTAAATAATTGTTACATTTTAAATTTTAAGAAAGAATCTGAAATCTAGCAAGAGAAACTTTTATGTATTTTGTATGTTGACTGATCTCACAAGCTCTTCATTTCCAGAACATCCACAGCTTATGAAATATTGTTAAAGTGTCTTTATGATGATATACAACTTGTTTTAAGATGCTAATCCCATTACGTTCACAACTTATATTAGATACATTGTACCTGTACATTTCAAGAATCAATTATCCATTTCTTAATAAAAATATATACTACTCTTTGAACTATGTGATTGCACTTACTATATTTAATTAGAACCAATGATTTTAGACTTTAGTTCATTAATAACCAAATATCATTGGTGGCCAAATCTTCCATTTGCCCCTTGTTTAACCTATAAATTATTTATATAACTTTTTTTTTTTAAATAAAAAAAAAAAGTAAAGGAGGGCACTCTGTCCCCGGAACCACATTAGATCCCCATAATGACCTCCCCGCAAGGTTTTTGATGCCGGTGAAATACCTTATCTTAATATCTACATGATTTGGGCATTCCTAAAGATCGAACCCACGTCTTTCAACTTCACATATGGGCCCAAATTGCATTGGTAACGGGTACCACTCAATCTATTGATGGATTAGTTATACCTTTTATTTTGTTTCAATATAGATAATGAACTTCAAAAAATACCATTGCTGGTAACATACTTTTAATTTTTGTTCCAATGACAACAAGTCAACAAGCAATACTTGGTTTCTACACAAAAAAAAAACTTTTAATGATGACGTGTCATTATATGATTAGTTCATGTAGGTAGCCACCCAAGTTTTTTTTTTTTTGGTTGATTTAAATACAAGATTTGAAAATATATTACCTACATTGATATTCTTTTGAGTTCATTACCTACATTGGAATAAAATTTAAAATTGAATCACCTACATTGATATTTTTTGAAGTTGATAACCTATATTGAATCAAAACAAAAAATATATATAACCAATCTATAATTTAAACACTTCTTGCTAAAAATACCAAGATTCTTTATTCTCTTGAAATAGGTATCTATTCATAATAAAACTACTTATTATAGCCATTTTAGAAACTCTAACATCCTAATCTTGAAAGTAAGTTTTACTATTTTAGACAAAGCCAACTTCCAACTTGGGATTAAGAAAGTCCATCACTTGCTATCATAGGTGAGCTACCATCAACCACTTTGTCTCAATTTTGACAAGTTACCTAATCATATACTAATGGAGTTCTAGGGTTTTTGTTTAAAAATCGTTTCGTGTAACCACTATGACATTACTCTAATTAATTTCTAATGATCGACTTCATGATGTTATTGATTTCTACCTTGTTACAAGCTTGTCGCATCGTAAAATTTATGATTTTCCGATTGAATTTGATATAATCGTTGCACCATCGTTCAACATCTGAACACATCATTGCTTCGATGATTCCTACAAATTATGTTGTACGTTTATTAGAACAAATCACTTGCAAATCATTGCTTCACAAAAGAAATAAGGGTCACATATATATGCAAATCTTTCCTTATCCTCAGATAGATGATAGAAAACAATTGAGTTTATTAGATCGAGCTTCTTAATCTTCTTCAATGTAGAAAACAATGCATGAAAGCACATAAACAAACACATCTAACTATCCCATAAATGCAATTTAACACCACCTTAAAGCAAACTTTTACAAACCATTCAAAAAGTCTTTAATGGACCATTTCTTTTTTAAATTTTTTTTCTCATTAATTAAATATTACTACCAATGACCCCATTGTCATAAATGCATGAAAGTGTTACAACCAACGATTCTATATATGCAATATGCAATACAAAGGAGGATTTCATCACTTGTGGCTGGCTACTATAAATTATCCACTAAGTGGCCCGTCTATAAGAAAGCAAAGTCTAGTTGAAATCTTGAAACTATATTAATATTATTCTTCTTTATCTTTACATCCACCTACACTATTTCCCAATTATTTTTATTAATTTATTTATTTTTCTCTATAAAAAGTATATCGGTTTACTTAATAAACTGTTTTTTCCTCTTTTTGTAGACCCCTTTAAACGTTTTTTGAAGCATTTGTCTTGAATACTTTACTTTCTTATTATTTGTTTGAGGAAATACTCATGATTAAGGGCAACAAAAATCATTGCTAAAAATCATTTTGTACAAAATGACTCATGGAAGGTGAGATATATAACAATTCGGATCCTGGCCAGGCTTCGATACCGACCCGGAAAGGTAACCAACCTAGCAACTTCATCATAATAATTATTATAATTATTGATAAAGAAGAAAATAGTTATGTGGTGGTGGGCTATGTTTTATTTTGATGTACGATAATATCTTTATATTGATTATAGTATCTGCTTTTTTAATTTATTTTTTAAATTAGGGATTAGTACTAATTAACACAACTAATTTATTTTTTTTATAGTTTTCTTCCATAATCGTCTTATTTGAAATTTGAAATGTGAGTTTATAATATTTTATTTATTAAACTAGATTTTAGTTCTGTGGATATAAACAAAGAGATTTAAGTAAATAATAAGAGTGGAGGGAGTGGAGAGCGGGATGGCTTGCGGGTTGGGAGGGTTGGACGCGAACACCGCCGCCGTTGAAGAGGGTTGGCTTGCGGGTTGCATTGCGCGGGTTGTGAGCTTGCTGGGGGTTGAAGAAAGTGGAGGAAAAAGGT
>JAOXNX010000032.1:7712395-7735944 GCA_028566075.1 Solidago caesia
CAAAATGATGACCACAAATCAACTATGAATGCTTTCACCTAGCAATTCAATCAAAATACATACATAAGGTCATCTTCCACATATTAGATAACTAATCAAACTTTCATGGTTCCCCATTAACCCATCTTTAAACACATTACTATAAAACATTTCTCAAAACATAAAATCCCATTTTACTAGCTTTTCCATAACCATCTCAAATGGTCATTTTCCACATTTTCTCATCAAAAATCATTCTTTTCACATTTATCATAATTACCATTTCAATATGGTAATCTCATACTTATCAAACATCCAAAAATCATTATTTGACCAATATCTCATTTACAATAACATGGTTACCCACCATTTATCAAAACATAACATATGGTAACATCATAATCATCAAATACTATTTCTCATCCATGACCACATTGTATTACTAGCATTTCTTCCTTAGTAATATTTTCAACTCAATAACAATATCATTTGGTCATTACTTGAACACATACTAGGGTTCCAATCTTAACATAACCATTTCAACTAAAAACCCCCAAATCAATTTGGGTAATATGAACCCTAACTTTTCAAATAACAATAATAATCAAAATCTTACCTCAATGGAATACCAATACTAAAATTGGAGCAATCCTCAACTTCAATCTCATCCTTCACCAAAAACCTCCAAATCATTTGCTAAAATACTTGGAGATTGTTATCTTATTATTATTACTAGAACTCTTTAAAAATGAAAACCTTATTATTATTACTATGAAATTCCTTGAAGAAATCTTAATATGAAATGATAATACAATTCTTCCAATTTGATAGAAAGAAAGAAAAAGAAAGAAAGAAGGAAGATTGAGATAGGAGAAATGAGAGGATAAGGAAGGAGTGATCTTGTGGATCACAAAAGAAATAAGGGGCCGGCTCTTCCCCTTTTTAAGTGGGTAAAATACCCGCTATCCACTAAAGTTCCAACTAGTTAAATACCATAACTCAAAAATAAATACTAGGAACTTATTTTAAAGATGAAACTACAAAAGTAGATTATTTTATTGCCTTTTAAAATCTTGAGGTGTTACACCACCCCTCCTCAAACGCCTAAAAAAATTGCACGGCTGAACGCCATCACCGTCATGTGGCTGAAATGGTCTTGCCATCTTGCATTATTCTGGTCTTCCTACTCACTTCTGGCCCCATGCCTTTCAAACGATTGTGTATCTCATCAACCGTTTACCCACCCCTTTTCTCAACTCTAACTCTCCCTTTCAAGCTCTTTATGGCACTGCCCCATCATATGCCAAGCTCAAACCTTTTGGGTGTGAGTTTTACCCATGGCACAAACCCAATGCTTTATCTAAACTAGTACCTCGATCTATTACATGTGTTTTTCTTGGCTTCTCCAACTCTAAGTTGTCATACAAATGCCTCGATCCCACTACCAATTGCTTATATCACTCTCGCCATGTTTAGTTTATTGAACATAGGTTTCCTTTCAACAACTTAACCCCTTACCATCTTACTATCCATCTCCCTTTACTTCCGACCTCACCACAACCACCTGCTACATCAAAACAACAACTATCATTATCATCAATATTCCCACCATTGTACCTACGCAACCTACTACCACTACGCCAGAAACACTGAATCCAAACCCACCTAACTCTCCACGTACTGCTGGCAAATTTAAACCAGCTAACACCACCCAACCCGTAGTTGCTCCTCGTAACCCCACTGAATCCGCTTTGATCCTTATAGCACCTGCCACTACCTCTCGTACACGCAAACTAAACACTCGTTATTACAACCAATCCTTTTTTATTACAACCACAGTCATTTGATCCCTCCTTCCCTTGAACCTTGACCATTAAACAAGTTGTCCAAGATCCTCTATGGCATCATGCCATAGATGATGAGTATACTGCTCTCATTGCCAATGGCACATGGGAACTTACTCCACCCTCCTCTTATACATCCATTGGTTGCAAGGGGATCTTTCGCGTTAAACGTAAACCTAATGTTCCAAGGCCTATCAAAAACTCGTTGATATCAATGAAAGGATAATGGACTTCATAGGAGAAAGAAAATGTTGAAAAAAGGAGAAAAACGGAGAGCACGGATTAAACTTGCCATAACAAACCTAACAATCCCTAACATAATCAAGTTTGAGGAAGGCCTTGTTGTTAAAATTCCCGAGTTTGGAGTATGCTTTACAAAAGTGCACTCAATGGAACATTTTCAAAGGGTAAGTAAACTATATCTCTGTACCACCTGGAAATTGCTTTTACTAAGTAGTTGGTGTCAGCATGAATCAGATGACACTGATTCCATCAAAGAGGTCGAAAAGGAACCTACCCCCAGAAAATGATCTCAGAAGGCTAAATTTCCCGTGTAATTAATGTAGCAGTTCGTGTTCGTGTATGAAATAATATGTTTCCTCTTTGTCTCTCGTTGTTAATTTGTAAAAAGAAGCCGATCTCACTTACAAGTTAACTGTGCACTTATTATAACTATATAGGGAGATTGTTGGGATATAAATCTCACTACGCCATATACTTATAATGATGCTTATTGTATATAGTTCAGCGGGTATTTTGTTGTCCTCCTGATTCACCTGCAAGAAAGGCTCAAAATGCACAAAGCAACATGTCTCACTGAAGTGAAATTAGCGCCCATGAACCAAAATCAGATACAGACAATCAAAGGTCTTCGATCAGTGAGTGTTGACAAATCACTCACTGATCCTTTACAACCTTGACAAAATTGGCGCCAAAAGATCTCGATATATGCACTCAAGTGATCGATAACCAAGTTGATCAAACTAGTCTTCAGCCTTGTGCATTGTCTGTCACATTTATTACTTGATGTCTACATACTATCAAGCATTAATTGAAAGAACGTCTTGTGTTGTGCTTTAAATTTGTTTTATCTATCTTTACACAAAACTGGGACCAACAAGCATACATTATCAATAAATTAAAACGGATCATGTACATCTGTGTGATTTTACACAACATAATTGTTGAAAACAACAACCACGTAATTTCCAGCCTTGAAGAAGACTATTTGGACAATCTAGGTAATGTCCCGGTACGTTCGTGGGATGAAAGGATTGCAACACAACTTCAGATGTACGAGGAGTTACGCGATAGAAGGGTGCACAATCAACTTCGCAATGCTCTAGTGGAACACATTTGGAACTTACCGGAAAACTACCATCAACCTTAATTATTTTTTTTAACTAATGTATTTATTATTTTTATTATTATTATAATGTATTTTTTTTAAATGTAATGTTTAGTTTTAGATTAATGTAATTTATTTTTATTATTAATAAATGTTTATGTATTTAAATAATAGAAAACAATAAAATATTTGAAGATGGGATGAAAAAGCTTATTGGTAGCGGATATTTTTGGAGTAGAAGAGGGTGATGTGGCGATGACTCGCATCTGAGCCCTTAGGTAATGTTTATGTAGAATTTTGACCCAACTAATTACAATATTAGGTATACAACATGGACCATTGATGTAATTAACTTTAAAAAAAAAAAAAAATTAGCTTCGTATGTAGTGCTTAATTGCTCTCTTGTCTTTTTTATTACCTAATTTTCTCAATGAGTTCCTTTTTGTATTCTTTGCTTTTTAATATCATTTGCATAGTGACTACGTATAAACTTTAAGAATTCGGCATGCACTAGAACTGCTTTATCGCACATTATATATAGCATCAATATAATATAAAGTGATCGAGTTTGGAAAGCAATTGGCAAATGTTAGTGCATGTTGATTCTTTCTTCTGATGACAATAAATTAAATAGGCATTTCTATCTCATACGGAATACCAAAACTAGTAATCTGATCATGATTTAACATGATAAAGTGCATCTGATATATTTTTATTCAGTTATACGATGGTCATAGAAGTCTCAATTCTTTATATGGTCGTATTTATAAACCAAATCTTCGCTTATCCCACGTGTTTCAAAGTCAATCTATGTAACTTTTTTTTTTGGGTAACATTAATAATCTTTTCTTATGTTGAATTAATAATTGTATTTGTTACGTCCTGGACTCGTAATATCATATCATAGCAACGTAAATCCAAAACATATCCAGATTCATGTTTTGGAACCTGCAATATTTGTGTCAACCAAGTTAACCCATAAGTAACGTGTGGAAATATCATATCGTATGATGATTCAAAGTTGACAAGTCAATTAATACCCTTGTTTTGCCAACTTTTTTATTAACCTAAACTACAATTAAATCCTTATAAATTCATAACCAAAACAATATTTTAAAATTCCAAAACATTGATCATCCTTCTATTTCGACATTTGCAAGTTTTTATCCAAAGTTTACAAGTTTTAATTTATCCAAAGTTTAATAGTCATTGATATACGATACCTACATAATGGCGACAATAATCCTTGCTTCTTATAATATGATGCATCGTGTTGGATTCTCCAAGAATTTGCCGATGCTCCATATGATGATCAGTAAGAGCACAAATTCCGTAGGCTTCCAAGGCCGGGCACCAATTGGCGGCATTGTATCTTTCCGCCAAGCACGAAGAGGCTTTTCTGTCTATAGTGTTCAACCCGGAAATCATCCTCCTCCTCCTCCCACGGGCGACTCCTGGTGAGTTGACAAAAACTTGTTTGAGTTATATATGTTGTTAAAGTAACACAAAGAAATCTGTTTTATGATCAAAGTTTCATATCTATATTTTTCTAATGAAATTGAATTATAAAATTTAATAATTGGTTATTGATTTTCTTATTTCTTAATTCCAGGCTACAATGGATTTTTGGAATAATAACAACGATCATTGTGCCATTTTTAACTACAAAATGGAGCAAGCTATCAAAAATTAAAGGTAGAAAAATCAAATAATTTAGTAATATTTAGTATATGATCGAATGACATATATTGCGAATCTTTTGGTGGGTTTGTAGCCTCTGGCCAGGGCTATACATAAAACTAAGATATGTACGTCCAAATTGGGTTAATGGTGAATGAGATGTCGAATCTCAAACTCGTGTGTGAAAGTTGGAGAGTCTCTTGCACTTGCGCAAGCTGCTCCTGCACCTGTGCGGCCTGTGCTTGCACTTGCGCAAGCTGCTCCTGCACATGTGCGGCATGTTCTTGCACCTGCGTAAGCTGCTTGCACATGCGCTAGTTGCTCTGCACATGTGTAAGCTGATCTTGGTTTTTGGCTTGGAAAGAAAACTGCTCCTGCACATGTGTAAGCTGGTCGTGATTGTTGGCATGGAAAGACTCTTTGGATTCCAACCTGATTAATTCATGATGTATCATAAATTACATTCACGATTATTATTGTTAAATGATCTTTATGGTCATTATGATATTTCAGTTTTCTTGTGTGTAAATATTCTCCATGCCATGGTCTTGATAAACACACTGAAAACGAATAGAAACACACATACATACACACTGTAAATTTCATTCTCAGCTTCAGCAACCCATCCCCATCCCGATCTTCTTTCAAGCAAGTGTTCAACGTCCGGCAGTACGCTGCTTTGAGCCGGTGTACCCTGGGAACAGACGACGAATCAGTTTAAGGGAATTGTGTTAAACACAAGCCCGGTTCCTTTTTACTGTTATTGCTTTCTGTTTTTCTATTTTTTGTGCAGGAATCGATACCGTTGCTGTTCTCCTTTTGGTTTTCCATTTTCTCTGTTTATTCAATTCGTGTATTTACCTTTATATCTTGTAATCGTTTGTATCATATATACGTATTGGATATTCAGTTTTGCATCATATTTTCCAACAAAATATTACATGGTTATTTAGTGTTTAAATTTAAATATCTATTCCAACGTATAGTATGTTGCATGCTTATATTATGAACCTTATTTAATTATACAGCGGTATATTGTATGTTCAAAAGCTGATATACTTTTTATCTGCACTAGGAGGAAAATCATTGAAGAGTCCATAGGTTCACAAGACAAGAAGTTAACCAGTGGATTATATGTTGTTCGTACCTATTGCTAACAATTTCAAGAAAATCTTGAATTCAAAATAGATTAAAAAAGTTGCTTAAACAAAAATAATTATCATAAATCCAGAATACTTAAAATCTTATACAAGTTAATTAAGTACATACATGCCAAGAATCCACACGCTCTTCAAATCGATGTCATCGTCATCGTCATCGTCGTCTCACGACTTATGTAGCCTTCAGTCTCGAATTTGAAAAATAATTACAACGTTGCATAAACACACACACATAATACGAACACTCAAAGAATTTAAACCTTAATGTTACAACTTTCATTCTAAAAGAATAAAATACCTTATTTTTACTCTTCGGAAACATGGGGTTCTGCTTACTTTGAACTACATCATCCATCCGGGAAACAACCCATTAGGATTGTTGGCATTGACATGATCAGCATCATTCATCTCATCAGAGCCAATTGGGTTGTATCTCAATCCATCATAGCTGGAAAATTGTAAGGTAATCGAGTCAAACGTAGTTAATACGTATTAGTGTGATATTAATTAACCCTTTGTTTAATTAGGCTTGTAGTTTTTAACTAAGTATTTTGATAGCTAGAAAGAGCACCTGCTGTGCATGGATGAGTTCAACCCTAGAGGTTGGAAGAACTCATCATTAGAATGTGTAGGAAGGGGATTATAGGGAATGGTTTGTGCACCACCTGCCCATATTTGCCTTGGGAATTCATGAGCACTTTCTTCCAACTGCATAAAAAAAATTCTTTTAATAACTTCTTAATTACTGTAATTTATTAAAATAGTTTAAAATTTCATGCATTTTGTTCAACATATATGAAAAATTAATAAAAACTAACTACTACAATAGTCTATAAGATATGAATACTACCCGGGGATATGAAACAACAACATTCATTACTAATTAAGGCTCAATAATACTCAACCTTTGGCATTATATGGTCATTGTCAACCTGATAAATGACCCTGCCTAGCTAGAGTTAGACATCGTTGTACCGAAAGTTCAAGAATCATAAATGATCTGGTCCGGGTTCGGCTATAAACGTTAACTTTGAATTAACAATGTACTAGGTAATTAACATTTTTAGATTTAAATATAGATTGTGATTTTGTTATGATGTGATGAATGGAGTATTGGAGTTGTATAATACCTTTTTCCTTAAGGCTTTGTTTGTTTCAGCAAGAACTTGGTCCTGCATATACAATGACTCAAATAAAAAGATTAAACAGGTAATAATGAAGAGTGATTAGAAATTATAATTGTTAATTGCTAATTAATTATAGTGTGATGACTTTATATCGATGGAGACATATATATACGCACCTTTCTTTGCAGCTCACCAAGCTGATCCAACATGCATTGAGTCTGAAAAGACCATAAAAAGCATTGATGAAAAGATGCACATGAAATTCCCCTTGATAAATTTAAGGTATAATTATAAAATAATTAATTAGTGTATATCATTACAAAATTTTAATATTACATCATTATCCTTTTAAATATAATAAACTGTAGAAATTTTTTAGGTAGTGATCCGTACACTACCAGTTTTTAACCGTACACTACTAAATATGTTTTAAGTTGTTGTACTGTACGATAACTTAAAACATGTTTGGTGGTGTATGACTAAGAATTGATGGTGTACGGATCATCACCCAAATTTTTTAGATAGAAAAGTTTATTTTTTTATATAATGTAAGCTCAATTGAAAAATAAAAGCCTCATTAATCAATTGGATTTTAGTATAGTTGTTTTTATTAATATTAAGACTTGGGATTTTTATTTATTTTTAATCTTGGGAATAAGGGTAAAAAGTCATGTATCATATTTTTTTAATATTTGATATGAGTTTTTAATAATTAAAATAAATTGAATTTATCTAAATTTAAAGTTAATCACTATAATAAATAAAAAACAATTGCGATGACATCAGCATTTTATAAAAATAGCTTATATGACACCTTTATTATTTCATTTTCATTTAATTAATTTATGATGTTATAAGTTTCAACAACTTTTTTGAAAATTAGCCCTATTTGATGTAAATTAGTAAATGTCATCAGATGATTTTTCCATCATTGATATTTTTAAAATTTATTTAATTTTTATTTTTATTATTTATGATGTTATATATTTCTTTGAAAAAGAGTATTTTATTCTATTTTCAAAACTATAAAAATTCATACATGGTCTTTTACATTTTCGTTATCTAAATAACTTTGTCATGACAGATTTTTTAAATTATCTGTGTATTACGCGGGTTGATAAGCTAGTTTGGATATGTATGAAAATTTTGAAGTTTTAAAAGGAAATGTAACTAATATTAATATTTATAAGGATATATACATAATTATAAAGTTTTCTAAGAATATTTATATGGATTTTTCTAATGACAGCTTTATGGGTTGTCAATAACATGAATAAAATGATTGTATTTTTCATATAAAAAGTTCATCCCTGAATTTTATGTTAAAGAAACAATAGTTTTATGCACGCTAATAACAACCCATAGGACTGTTATTAGCAAAACCTTATTTATATAATTCCCCTTTTTTATACCCAAGCAACATAAGAAGCTTAATTAAAACAAAAAAGAATGTCAAGTGTACCTTTGTTGATCTGATTTTCCTCAAAGACGACTCTAGTTGGTGCTCAAGTTGCTCCAGCTCCTTAGTGTTCAACGGGGCCAAATCTTCTCCAAGTAGGTTTCTGAAATTATTTAATTAATTAGGGTTTGTTGTTCATGTAACATTAGTTATTTTCCTGCACGATCAACAAACCTCAAAGAGTTTTCGACGAATAAACGTACAATGAAGAAATCTACATACGTATCGTCTAAAACCAACGATATACATACCTTTGCGAACGTTGCAGAACCTCCACTCTTGCCTTTAGCCTCAGATACTCATGGTAATTGTACTGTTATAAAAATATTTAGTGAACCATATTATAGTTAGAAAATAAAAGTAACAATAATACTATATATTTAGTCACACATCAGATCAAAATAAATCAATATATAAGATGTAAGATCCATTATGAACTCATCTATTTGTCAAATGGTTTTTAAGAAAGTATACGTGACCAAAGGATTTTTCATTGTGCCCTAATCATTAACGTCACAACTGCTCAAATTGGTGATAATTGTGCAACTATCATCACGTACAAGGACATTAGATGACAAATAAAACAAAACAAAAGGTCCTTTTTTTTTCTCCAAACGACACGAGTTAGTTGTTAGTTGTAAGTAATTAGTTATTCCCAAATTAGTAATTAATCGTTACTGTCCAAATTTGAATTCGGACCCTCAGAAAGACAAAGTCTCTTGGCTCCCACCTCCCCCTTTGGACCAGTAGATCAAGAGCATAAGGTTTTTTTGTAAGTGATTTAAAAGTGCAAGCATATATAGGGGTATTTGGGATTGCATTTAAAGCATATATAGGGGTATTTGGGATTGCATTTGTAAAAATAGCTTCTGCGTTTTGAAAAAACATATTTCAACCTACTTTTTCAAAACTGCGTATTATCTCTTTGAAAACGCAAATAATCAATTATTTTACCAGACACTTTTTTTCATTATGTGCGTTATGCAAACACAATAATCAGATTATCAGCTCAAAACGCAATTATAAACACCCTCATTGATATAAAGCCAGAAATTACCTGGCTTTCATTTTCTGGTTGGTTGCCTTTCAATGATCCGTAGCTACAGCTGTGGTATTTTTCAAGTGTTTTGACCATGCTGTAAAAGGAAAGCCCATACACAAAAATTACTAACTGATAAAAAGAATATAAATATTCCAAATGTTTTTCCTATCCACTTCTGAATTAAGCTCAAGGCAAGCACATGACTCATTACTGCATATGCCCAAACAGGTTTTCTTTGTTCAGGATGTTATATCATCAAAATGGTTTTTTTTTTTAAAATAAAATCACCAAACGTTTTATTTCATCATATAATTAAATGGATGTTGACAGAAAACTATTTATATCATGAATGATTCATATATTTTATATATATTATTCTTGTTACTTTTTGCTGAATTATTTCTTGATTCGGGATCTTGGGGTTTAATTTTCCAAACCCTATCATTTATGTAGCATAAAAAAAATATTAAAAAAAAATACAAAAATAAAAAACAATAATGTAAGAAATAAAAAGGATTTTATGTTTTTATGAAAACTTATTTAATTACTTAATCTTAAGTGTTAGGGTTAATCTAGGTTAACTTGAAAAAATATTTTTAATTTTAGACTTTATTTATTTTTAATCAAACAACCATTTGTGTTTCAAAGATCATTGAAAAAAAAAAAAAGATTTTAGAGGATATTGGATCTGTGTTCCAACCAAATTAAAATGAATATTTTTCTGTGTAGAAAAGAGATTTATCATGGTTATCTTAAATTAAAATGAACATGGGAAATAAAAAACAAAATTGCATTTAATATTTGGGATATTTTAATGAAATAAATCTATCGAGATAGCGATCGGTCAAGATCAAAAGAATATCGATCTTTCTTTAAAAGGTAAGAAGGGAAGATATAAATTGATCATTTTTTATGATAGAAATTTGTAAAAAATAATAAAGAAAATAAAAACTAGTATTGTTTTCATTCTAAAAACATTAAATCAAATTAACAAGTTGAAATAAAAGTATGGTTTTATTTAGCAGCCAGGTTCAAATTTATATTATTTTTTAATTAGGGTTTCAAATGATTTTTCCTCTGCAGCTTTTCCTGATCCATATATCAGATAGAATATCAAATCTATCTCGAAAATAAATAAATCATAACAGTGATTCATATACATAATGCTACACTGGAATTAGTAGTTAATTTTCCCAAGTTAGTAATCAAATGTTAATGCCTGGATTTGAACCGGGACCTCAAATTATAAACCCATTTATATCATATTTTTCCTGAAAATCTGAAAGTTAAACAACAACAACAACAACCGTACCCAATCCTTGAAAAATCAGGGAATAAATTTTAAGAAAAACCAACAAGATATATAACAGATCTTTGCTTTCCTTTTATGTTACATTTAGCCAGGCTAAACATTTTAGATTTCTGTAGGTATTATTGCTTAAAAAGATCAAGAAAACTTATATGTAAGCTTTTTAAAGATTTCAATGCAGGAAAGAGATAGATCCTATGTAAATCTATCACAAATCAAAAGATTTAGCTGCTTTCTTACTAAAAATTTCAAGAAAAGATGAAAATATAAAGACAAAAACATCTACAACAAACACAAAGTTGGTTTAGGTTTGTAGGTTTTTGTGTGTAAAATTGTTGAAAATTGTTGAAAATATGAAAACAAAAGAAAAAAAAAAAAGAAGGTATACCTAGAACTGCTACAGAATTCATAAAGTTTGCCACGGTTTGAGAAGATGATAAGAGCAACTTCAGCATCACAAAGTACTGAAAGTTCATAAGCTTTCTTGAGAAGACCATTTCTTCTCTTAGCAAAAGTTACTTGCCTGTTAATTTTGTTTTCTATTCTCTTGAGTTCTACTCTCCCTCTTCCCATGATTATTAAGTGAAAATATTATTTTATATATATTTGTGTTTTTTTTCCCCTTTCTGCAACAATTCTACTCTTGGTTAAGAGAACACCTACTTTTAGAAGGGCCTTTAATTCATGAAAACTATGAGTTTTGTATATAGATAAAATTGGAGGGGAGAGAGAGTATTTGAGTTCTCAAAAGAGAAATGTGAGAAGAAAATGGAAACCCTGGGGTGATCTATCTTTGGGCAACCTCCATACACCATTGGTCTTTTCAATACATGACTACCACTTTTAAAATAATATGGAGTAATAAATACTCTACTATCTCTTTTTAACTTTGTATTTCTGATGTATTTATAGAGAGAACTAGTATAATCTTAATGATATGTGTACATGTTATCTAATATATTTGGTATATATATTGAGTTTATTACATTACTTGAAATAATATAACATGATAAAATTGTGTTTGGTCAATTTGGATGACAGAATCTCTTATGCTGGATTGTTGAAATTTCACATACACATGATTAACCTTTTTTGAATTAGTTAGGGTTAGGGCTGTTAATACTCAACCCAACTCGAAAAAACCGGGTTATGTTCGTGAAATCTTGACCTGTCAACTCATCAACCCGTCAACCCATTAACCTGATTTTTTTCGGGTCGGATTCAGGTTGACTCTTCAGGTTAACAGAACGACCCGCCAACCAGAAAACATTTTAAGTTGATAAACCTTTTTTAATAGCTCGATCCACCAACCCATTTGACCCACCCGCCAACCCAATAACCCACAACCCATTTGACCTGAAATCAACCTGCCAACCAGCCAACCTACCAACCCACAACCCGTATGACCTGTTTGACCAGAAATCAATCCGTCAACCCACCAACCCATTTGACCCGCCAACCCTAAACTCGACCAGCCAATCCGCCGACCCGATTTTTTTCAGGTTGGTGGGTTCGGTTTGGGTTGACAGATTGTGGGTCAGGGTTGAAACTTCTGACCTGAAACTTTTAATGGGTCGGGTTAGGGTCAGAGACTTTCGACCCGTTAACTCGAACCCGCCAACCCAATGCAAAGGCTCCTAAAGACATGAATTGGCTATGGCATAAGCATCTTTCTCATCTGAAATTCAAAACAGTGAATCAAGTAGCCAAACGGGACTTAGTAGAAGACATTTCTTGTCTCTTCATAAAAAAAAAACCAAGTTCAACATGTGAAAAAGGCACCACCTGCCAGTAAGCCACCACCTGCCGTTAGCATCATCCATTACATTTCACCATCTTCATCCACATTGTTCTCTCTACCTTTCATCTCTTTTACATGCATCCCGAATGTCACTAATCAAGTCACACCCCCGGAAGACTCTGATATGCAACCACCTAATGATACCACCACTAACCCCGTAACTCATTCATCATCAGATAATCAATCTCCCGTTGACTCTATTGTCGAAATCTATTCCAAGGATCCACCAAATGATGACTCCCTGGCTGAAACATTATAAAATGAATCACCTATTTCTGACAACAACGCTAAACAGTTATCCATAATTGCAACATCCAGCAAACCCTCCATCTCCATACCTATTCATAATCTCGTCGTTCATCTTCCATCTCTTCATCCAAAATCATCTGATTACACCAACCAAGGCCTCCTCGGTCTTCTTGATGTCCCATCATCTGATCATCAACATCCTAAATCAAAATGGACTAGCGATTATGACTTAATTATTGTTCCTGGAACTCTCAAATGGAAGGATGACGCCAATTATCTTTAGGATCGCTAATTCAACTAACGAAACATTAATCGATCTATAATTGTCACTTGTCCTCTAGCGAATCAGGTGATTGAAACTCGAGTAATTTGACTAAATTGAATATGCAATTTAACAAATTGTTTTAATTAATTTGGTGAATTTAAAGAGAATCCTTATTTCTTGGAATAATTAGTTAATCGGGTGAATTTAGCAAGAATCATGGTTACTATAATTTAAAGTTAAGTCAAACAAACTTGGTGATTACTGCTTAGTTAAGTGAATCTAACGAGAATCTTTACTAAAGGGTTGGGTGAATCTAGTGAGAATCACAACTAACTGAATTAGGTGAATTTAGCAAGAATCATATTTAGTAATAAGTTGTTCAACAACTGGAATGAGTAATGTATGTGGCAAGTGAACTAGTCTAAGTGAATGTTATTTTTATTATTATTGTCTTCCACTTAATTATCATTATTCGAGGACTATTGTAGACCAACGATTGAGATATTCCTCCTGAATTTAATTATTAGTAGTTAATCTAGATAAACCCCCCAAAAATCTTAGTTTTACATTAACTCATTAAAATTTTTAGAGTAAATTTCATTAGGTGTCCCTATGGTTGTCGTTATTCGCATTTTCGCCCTTGTGGTTCATTTATTTCATTACATACCCCTGTGATTGTCATTTTTTTCACCAGACACCCTTGAGGGGTATGTAATGATACAAATAAATGACAACCACATGGGTATGTAATGACACAAAAGGGTGTCTGGTGAAATAAAATAACAATCACAGGGGTATGTAATGAAATAAATGAACCACGAGGGAGAAAATGCGAATAACGACAACCACATGGGCACCTAATGAAATTTACTCAAATTTTTAAAACAATAATCCCTGAGAACCTGGACTTATACCTCTCTACTATACTACTTATGAACAGATCCACAGTCCGTGAGTGTGTGCTAGTTGAGTCGTTATAGGTACTTCCTTGTAATAAAAATTTATAACTTGACCACTTTTCTACACTATACAAATTTTGCACATCACCCATGCTGATTTCTAATGCAAGAAAACATGAAGATGAGTAGGATCATTTAATCAAGGAGATTGACCTTGGACAAACTGAAAGATACACCAAGCTTGTCCCCAATTCAACGCACAAGTTTTTTAATAAGGAATTAGCAACCATTGTTGAGATAGATCAAAATGATCCTGAAGAGATCAAAGCCTATACGATGAATATCGATATTAATTAAAAAAAAATTGGATTTCGCTACTCTTCAACAAATAGAAATGGAATGGCTAGCCGTTGAAAGGGAACATCAAGATGCATAAAAAGCCAAGAAAAACAAAGAGCAATAGGAGAAGTATGTCCAAAAGTAAGACTTCAGGTGTTCCCCATAGCGCATTAAAAACTTAAAATGGGTAGTAAGGGGTGGAAGCCTTGATGTAATGGTTCACAGAGATACAAATCCTCTCTTCTTTGATGAAGTTCGAAACTTCCAGATCAACATGTTTGGGTTTTCTGAATGGAAGGAAATGGTTCATCTACTCAATTGGAAGAAATAGTCAAGGGTCAAGACAGATCTCATGGAACATCTTGAAAGGAGGCTTAAATGGGTAAAGAAAATAGAAGAGAAGTTTGAAAAAGGTCTAGTCACTGAGCCAAGTAAGAAAAAAAGAGTACTGTTGTGCAAGAATACAGATTGGTACAGATTGTATCCACTAACGGACTTGGTGAAAGAAATCTAGATATTCCCTCGAGTGTAAACATTAAAGAAGGACTTGTTGGGAAGGAACCAGAGTTTGGCATCTGTTTCACAAACTTGAAACTAATGAACTGCATTCGGAGGATAAAAGAATTGCATCTCTGCAGCACTTGGAAACTGCTCCTGTTTAAAAGTCTCTGCAAGCGTGTGTCAAAAGATGTTGACTTTATCAGAATGGTGGACAAAGAACTTGAACCCAGAAACAAAGATCTCAAGAAGATCAAAGAAAGCCAAGATAGAAATGTGAAAATAAAAATGATGACTTGTAATCTTTCATATCTATATGTGAAATGATGTTCCTTTAACTTAGGTTAATAGGTAAGAAGAAATTGATCTCACGTACTATTAACTTAGCACTAATTATAACTATATAAGGGGAGATTACTTGGATGGAAATCCCAGTCATATAATTATAATGGTGCTCATTGTATACAATTCAGCAAACACTGCATTAATCTTCTAATTCACACAACTAGCAAGATTCAAGTAGTTGGAAAACAAAAATACTTGAAGACAGCTCATGTCTCGCTGAAGTGGAATCAGCGCCGATGTCTTAGAATCAGAACAAGACAACCAAGTCCTAGGTCAGCAAGTGTTGACAAATCATTTGTTGTCCCCTTACAACCTGTCTAGACTCTGTGGCTCAGTATTCGTCAAGAATGCACTCAAGTGTTGACTAAATACATTCAAGTGATCAACAAGTCTGTTTGGTCAATTCACCTAGAGCCTTGTGCATGGTCCCCGCATCGACAAATCTTTCCTATTTGGTTCATCGGTTACAAGATTTTCAAGTGTATACAAATGTGTACAAACATCCCTATTTATAGGCAAACATTCCTAAAAGGATTCGTAAGTGGATTCCACATGTCACTAATTCATTGGAATCCGACAAGAGCATTTATTGCGTCTGTTGTACTTTTGTGATATATACTCCGGAAAACTTCCTCAACGACTCCAGTCAGCGAGAGTTTGAAGTTTGCACGTAATCACTTAAGTGTGTTTCAGTGCTTATTTAGGAGTTTCATTTGTCCTTCGAAAAGGTGTGTTTAAGTTTGGTGTGTCTAATTTATTTTCGCATCACACCTTGTAATTCTTTGATTTTATCAATAAGATCATTATAAATTGAAAATAACTTTGTGTTATGCATTACATTAGGTTTGTTTATTTATATATACAAAACTGGGACTAATAGTCTCAAATCTCTTTATTACATATTTTCATGTCATAAAATAAGATAAATGAATTGTTATCATCCTCTATAACAAAATAATCAATCAATCCATATGAACAATGTATGGAAATAAATAGATCATCCTCCGTTACTCACTTAGCAGATCTGTAACCCAAAATAAAACAAAAAAATTGAAAGCTTTAATCGATGGTGGTTACCCTCTTGTTTTGGGTTTGACTTCAAATCCATAGAGCCACTAGACCTTAACTTGGTATTCAGGAACAAATGGTCGTTTTTTGTTTCTGATTAATAAAACAAAAGTTGATGCGTTGACGAATTCTATGATAGTTGGAGACGGGTTCATCTTGATATAATAACCACAAAATCTTAACAATCACCTCCGGTAACAACAACCGCCGATAACAACCACCGGTCTCCTCAAGTTCTTATCTAATGGATTTAGATTTGGTGTATAAAAATAATTAATTTATTTATTGTTTACATTTTGAGAAAATGATATGCACACAGTGAAGGTTTGGTGTGTGTGTGTTTGTGAGAGAGAGAAGGGGGGGGGGGGGGGTTCCAGTGATGAAGATGAAAGTGGCGGAGGCACGTACAATGACTGTGAAGTGTGATGACCATATATTATGTACTAGATCATACTCGTGTGATGCATGGATTGACAAAATTTTTGAATAAGAATGTACATGATACTATTACGTTCGTAATAAATAAAATAATTCGTTGCAAATATACATTTTATTTTTACGCCACATTTCCTATTAATATATGGTGTAGATAACATGTTGTTAACGTTCGTTTTTCCTTCTAATGCTTGGGTATTTTCTTGCTAACTTGAAAACAAATATACATGTAATATCATTTTTATGTTACCTAAACTAATATTATCAACAAAAAAAAAAAGAATTTATATACATTTACATGTAAAGGCAAGTTAATTGACATAGAATGTCTGGTGTTGAATCATAAATGGAAGAAATTACTTTTGAAAGTCATTAAACAACCTAAACAAATCTTATATATAAAAAGAGAATCCATTTAAATCATAAACCAATTAAAGTTTCTGTTAGGACCAAATTCGCTAATGAAGACTTGGTCGCTGAGGTATGTCCTCGGCGAGTCATTTCAGAAGAGGATGTGTTGATCTTATCCGCTATTTGTAAGTCAAAAATGAGCGGGAAAGTAAAGGAGAAGACCTGATCCCAATAGGCCACATAACTGACAAGCAACAAAATATGTGATTTGTTCTATCCTCTTTAGGAATAATACAAGAATGTGTAAGTTCATTCACAGGTTTCTCTTTCATCCGAAATGGCAAAACAACAAAAGGACAATTCAGAAGCATTAATTGTGAATGTACTCCTCCAAATGATGGTTGACAACCTCTTTCACATCAACATCCAGCTATCAGAGCCTGTTGCCTCTCCTACTGTGTGAGCGACCCACTTGCTTTAGTGTCTGCTGACCCTATTAACTTCAATAATAGTCACGGCTATGTCACTCATTATCCTATACAGGCTCTTGTCGATGATCTTGATCATGAAGAGAGACAAGAGATTTTCTCTTGACTTTATGCAATTTGCACTAATTGCTGGCAAAAGGTACTCCAAGAAATGGAGTAATTATAGATCAGCATCTACCGCCAAGCCAGCAATAGATAAGTCACAAGAAGAATGCTGGAAGTGCGATCGTAAAGGGTATTATCAAAAAGAGTGCAGAGTTGCTGTTCCAACTCTCACTGTTGCTCAACCCAACACTATAAAGCCAGCTGATGAATACAAGGAAAAAGTATTATGAGGTCAAGGCTAAGCTTGTTGAGATCGATGAAGCCAAGACTTCTGTAAGAGGACTTATCGCTAAAGAACATGACTGGGCTGACTCGGATGACTCAGATAGCGAAGAGTATGTGGATGCCATGTGTCTCATGGCACTTGCTGATGAAAATACACTTACTAAAGATCAAGTTGCCTCAAGTCAGTAGGTCAACATCATCGTCAAAAAGGTTTGTACTTATGCATCTGTAGCTGATGAAAACGAGGCTAACCTTCTTAAATCTCTATATGTTGATCTTCAATTCATTAAATCACTGAGATCTGATCTTCAAGCTCGCCATGACTCAGTAAGTGTTGAGTTAAGCGAAAAGAATGAGAAGCTAAAAGATCTCAAAGCTATAGGCAATAGTGACTTCTTGGTCTAAGGCCTCCAAGCTAAATCAAAAATGTCTTAGTGAACAAGTGCCTACTCAAGTTCAGGCAGAGTTGGGTGGTGATTATCAAACTGCTGCTACTCTGTCTAAAATGTTCACTGGACCACCCCCACCGGAATTCACCATTCCTCCTAACAACATCTTATCTCCTGAAGAAATGAAGATAGCAATGCTGAATCATCTAGCTCTGCTAGCACAAGCAAAGCGTCAAGCCGCAACACTCTCTGTTATCTTAATGCTCCTATCATTGATATGATGCCCAATGAAGGAAGAGTTCAGTACTCTCCTTCCAAAAGGTTTGAAGGCGAAGCTTCGAGTGATGGGTACAAATGATGTACTCCGCAACCACTCAGTGTTCCTTCAAGGGCTTATGAACCTTTTCAAAAGAAGTGGTGTTGCCATTCCCTATGATCACGGCACTTCTCAGCGAACCAGACCAGTGGTTCAGCATGCTAAGGAAACTGTGCCTAAAAGAATGCACGTTGCATCTATCAATGCTAAGTCTCAGCAATCTCTACATATGGATCGACGGAGGAGGTCTGCTGATGCTCGTTATCAGCAAGCTCAACCCATGGTTCAGCGCACTCAACCTTCGCCTAGACATGTAAGGTTCGCTGATGAACATTCTCAGCGAACTCAACCTGCTCCTCGACATGTAAGGTCTACTGATGGACATCCTCAGCGCACTCAACCCTCGCCACAGCGAGCTAGGCAGAGTACCCATAAAGGTTCAACAATGACCTTTAAGGAGAGAATGCAGACTCTCCCACCTCCTTTCTACGGGCCAATGAATAGTAAGTCTATCTTTGGTCCACCTCCCAAAAGGCTAAGCTGAAAGCAAAAGCAAAAGGTTGTCTCTCCTTTTGATTAACTCGCTAGTAGAGTAAGTGTTCTATCTAGTCTGTTTCAAGATTTCATGATCCAAACACAAAGGCAAAATCTTTCTCCAAAAAGTGTTACCTTTGTGACGATCGAAATCATTTTTCTGTGGATTGTGAGAACAAAACTCGAAGACCTCCAAAGGTTAAGATTGTTGTCTCATCCACTTCGTCATCTGTACTATCAGTAGTTCGGCTACACCAACTGCTAATCCAGCAACACCATCCATGTCTCCAACTGTCAACACTCCTATCAGCAGTCAAGATCCATCGACTGCTGAGCCATCTACACCATCTTTTGTGGCTGACAACTCTATCAGCAACCCACTCAACAATGGGTTCCTAAACTATACTAAACTCCTCTTCTCTTGTTCATGCAGGGTTCGCTAGGAAAAAGTTTGTGGTATTTGGACAGTAGATGTTCAAACCACATGACTGGAACTAAGTCTATGCTGGACAACTACGTGGAGACCAATGGTCCCACTGTGGTATTTGGTGATGACTCTGCTGGTCAAACAGAAGGGTATGGTACACTAACCAATGGGTTAGTCAAATTCTTCAGAGTTGCTTATGTCAATGGTTTGAAACATAATCTTATCAGCATAAGTCAACTGTGTGATGCTAAACAGAAGGGTATGGTACACTAAACACCAGGGAACTATAGTCAACATTAACAAAGAAGTAATCCTAGTTGCTCCCAGAAGGCGTAATGTCTATCTGGTTCATTTCACACTTATCAAAACTGACAGCGAGACATGCTTCTTCGCAAAGGCAACTGTTGAAATCAATTGGTTGTGGCACAAGTATATGTCGCGTGTGAACTTCAAAACCATCAACAAGCTATCCAAAAGAAGTTTGGTTCGTGGTCTTCCCCCTCTCTCCTTTGAGAAGGATAGGCTTTGTGGTGCCTGTGAAAATGGCAAAAGCCATAAAGCCACTTTTAAGACTAAGAAAGCCAACTCTATCAAGCGCTGCTTTCATCTTCTTCACATAGACCTCTTTGGTCCTGTTAATGTTCAAAGTTTAAGAGGGAGCCGATACACCCTTGTTATTGTGGATGAATATTCACGATATACTTGGACTTTCTTTCTTCATTCTAAGAGTGATGCTACTGAAGAGATTATTAATTTCATCAAAAAGATGGAAAATCACAACAACGTGAGGATCAAAGAGCTAAGAAGAGATCATGGTACTAAATTCATAAGCCACACACTTGGAAACTTCTGTGCTGGTCAAGCTCCGAGGGCTCAAGCTCTGAGGGCTCCGGAGCCGGAATAAGACTAGTCAATCCAGAGGGAAAATAGTTCAATTATGTGCTAAAATTTGAGTTTGACACCACTAATAATGAAGCTAAATACGAAGCCTTGCTAGCTAGATTAAGGCTTGCAAAAGAGATGGAAATCAGGAACATACAAGCCTTCATAGATTCCCAATTAGTCGCTTACCAAGTCAGAGGAGAATACGAAGCCAAGCAAGATACTACCAGACGCTACCTTGCAAAAACAAAGAAGCTTATAGAGTGTTTCAGACGCTTCACTATAAATCATATCCATCGAAACCAGAATAAGCAAGCCGATGCCCTAAGTAAGCTAGCTGCCCAAACCTTCGAACACCTAGGCAAAAAGGTGTTAGTCGGGGTCTTGGCGAACCGATCTATTGATGAGAAGCAGGTGGACGAAAAAGATAACCAGATGACTCCCATAATTGAATATCTAACGAGTGGAATCCTATCGAAAAACACCACGAAGGCCAGGAAAATCCGAATTAAGGCTCCGAAATACAAACTCATGGACGACCAGCTTTACAAGAGATCTTTTACCACCTCATGGCTAAGATGCATTGGCCCAAAGCAAATAAAAGTCGTATTACAAGAAACACATGAAGGTATCTGTGGAGCGCATGCAAGCCCAAGGTCTTCTGTGGAAAAGATAATGCGGCTAGGGTATTACTGGCCAACTACACACTAAGACGCCTCAGCATACATTCAGAAATGCAAACCATGCCAGATTTATTCAAACGTGCCCAGGTTACCTAAACAGGACATGATCCCAGTAACTTCAGCCTGGCCGTTTGTTCAATGGGGAATTGACCTTGTCGGACCTCTCCCGGAGGCCCCCGGAAAAGTTAAATTCTTGGTAGTAGCCGTCGATTACTTCACAAAGAGGGTAGAAGCCAAACCTCTAACTTTGACCACTGGTAAAAAGATTGAGCAGTTTGTATGGGAGTATATCATATGCCGATTCGGTATTCCTCAGACAATCGTATCAGATAATGGGAAACAATTCGCCGAAGGTACCTTTCCAAAGTTCTGTGAACGACTGAAGATCAAACAATCCTTCACATCCGTGTACCATCCTCAAGGAAATGGGCAAGTGGAGGTGACAAATCGCGACATTATTAAGGGGATGGAAAAACGATTGGGTAACAAACAAAAAGGTTGGGTAGATGAACTACCTTTTATCTTATGGGCTCATCGTACAACCCCCAAGAATAGCAACGGGGAAACTCCCTTCAGTCTAGCCTTCGGAATAGAAGTAGTTATTCTAGCAGAAATCCAAGTCTCCACCTGCTGAACAGCTAATTTAGACCTTGAGAGTAACGACAAAGCTAAGGATCAACGTCGACCTACTAGATGAACGAAGGGATATCACCGCCATACGCGAAACGACATACAAGCAAAGGATCGAGAAATATTATAATAAATGAACCAACCCTACTTCTTTCAAAGTCGGGGACTATGTGCTCAGACTAAATAGCGCAAGCAAGGTGGAGTACCAAGAAAAAATGGGGCCAACTTGGGAAGGGCCATACAGAGTGCATTATGCCTATGGCAACGGAGCGTACAAACTCGCAACAATGGATGGCGATCAAGTGGACCGCATTTGGAATAGTGCAAACCTCCGTAAATTTAACTTTTGATTAATAATTATGATGTTTTTTAAAATAACTTGATTACATTATCAATCATTATTCTTCGGTGAAGGGTCGCTCCCTATCACTTTGTCTTTTTATCCACGTACGTATTTCCCTATTTTTAAAGACGTTCAACCTTAGTTCAATGTATGCCCAAGGGACGCCCGCATAACATATAACTAGATTCGTATGTGAGAGAAAAAATAAAATCTCCACAGCGAAGCGCGCAGATTAACGATTAGACGAATGAACAACCTCCGAAAATAATGCGAAGGAATAACCTCCGTTAATAATACAAAGGAACAACCTCCATACCTAGTACGAAGGAACAACCTCCGGATAGACCTCCGTTAATAATACAAAGGAACAACCTCCGGATAGACCTCCGTGCAATGAACAAAGACACACCTCCTGCTTATAACACAATAAAACAATGTCTAGTAGCAAATATACATGAAGGATAGTAATCCCGGAGGACAACCCTTCATAGCCATTGGCTAAACACAAGTATAATGTGGTGACCAACACAAATCACCAACGCACAACATTATGACCCTTCTTGACAAAAGTCCTCTGAGACAAACATGTCAAAACCCAACAACAACAACAACAACAAAAGAGAAACTGCCAACTGTCCTATTACAAAGGGATAAACTCCCTACCCGGAGTTAGACTCATCCACATCATCTGGGACCAGGTCGTCTACCCTCACGTTGGGGCTCGCAGCTAACTCCACTGGCCTTTTTCCGCCATCAGGGTCAGCAATGGTGGTCTGATAAACACGAGGAATAACCTCTGTCAATAGACGTTCCACCTTCTCTTCTAAAGCCCCCATTCTTAGATTCCCTATTATCACCTCATCAAGCTTCTTCTTCCACCTGAGCAAAGAGCAGCCAAGTGAGTTTCTTTGTCCGCCAACCGCTGCCGCGTTTCTGACATTTCCCTAGGGAGACCTTCAATGATGACATTCGCCTCCCCCAAAAGTCCCTTGACAAACTTTACCTCACTGCACAACCCACACACTAGTGGAATTTTTTCCAACTCCCCCACATGCGCAGACGCGGTCTCCTTCATCTCTTTATTTTCCTGGCTAAGTCGCGCCCATTCCTTCCTGGTTTGTCGGTAGGTGGCTAGATCTACCTCCTCGTCAGACTTAGAATCGGTAAAAATAACCGGGCGAGCAGACCGTTTGGCAGATCTCTTTTGACGCCTCCCAACCGTACCCATCGCCGGCTCCTTACCTCTCGACGATGTAACATCCCACATCGGTTGGGAAGGAGAACGAAGGCTTCCTTATAAGGGGCTGGATACCTTCCCTATCAGACGCG
>JAOXNX010000032.1:7775931-7791769 GCA_028566075.1 Solidago caesia
ATAAATATTAAATGATAGTAAATGATATGATAAATAAGGAAATGTTTAAAATTTTTAAAAATTAAGACACCAAGCATATGCTTTATTAGGTAGTTTAGATATTAATTTAAAAGAGATGTGTTTAATAATTTAGAGGTAGGTTATTTAAACAATCCCAAATAATTTGAGAACCTAAAAACCATTCTATACCACGCATTTTTGTTCTCCCTCACCCACCAATTTTCTTTCCTAAAATATCGTTTATCGTTAAAAAAAAATTATTTTAAAAACCGTCTATCGTTAGATGAAAAAAATTATATGGGTGTTACTAAAATATCGTCCTCTTTCATTAGAGAGGTGATTCGATTCACTTTTGACGACTTTTTAATTTTTAATATTTTGGTGGTATTTACACATATGAAAGTAATATAACTTACACATGTGAAAGTAAGATATTTAAATAAAATTAGTTCGTTTACACATGTGAGGGCTGTGGGTTATGTGTTGAAAATTGATGAATACGGTACGGACATAGCTCTTATCCGAACGAGCGTAGCCCGTTTAAGGGACTTCGCCTTATGGGGCGGAGCCCTCAAGGGTATTTATAAAAGGGTTAGGGGTTGAACGTATTTGGAAATAGTTTGGATTTGATGGGCGGCGAGATATGGTGGTGGTTGGATACAGTACAGCTCCGCCCTCGGAGATGATTTTTATAATTTACAACTGAAAGCAAAGTTTTACACATGTGTAAATACACAAATACAAACAAAAAAATTAAAAATTAAAAAGTCGTTGAAAGTATATCGAGTGACTTCTTTGATGAAAGAAGACAGAATTTTAAGAACACTCGTATAAATTTTATAATTTATCGATATATGGTTTTTAAAATAAAAGATTTTGAATAAATTAGACGAAACTAATGATTTATCAAGGTCGATGGTCAAGATTGGTTCTCGCGTTCTTTAAAAAATATGGGTTCTTAAATAATCCTTCACCTAATAATTTAATATCAAAAGTTTTTCGTTTTAATCTTATCTTTATGAATTCAAGTATTCGTGTTACTTTTCTTTTATTTTGTCAGATTTCAATCAACTTTATGTAATTTTGGATCCCAATGTGTATTTATGAATCGGATTAGGATTCGAACGTATTACGAGTAACATACAAATTATCTACCAATATCTGTTTATCCCATATAAATAGTAGTCGTTTCGGCTTCCCATCATTACTATGTGCTTTTTTAAGATTCTATAACTTACTGCAATATATATCTAATGGCGGCTACTTCATCCCTCCCAAAATATATGCTGACACAATAAGACATCATCATGTGTTCGATACGTGACTTACTTACAATAGATTAATTATTCAATTCAAGTCATCTATAAATCTAAAGATATCATTTATACATTTAAGCAACATATACTCCACCACCCTGAAAAACCATATGGTATCACTTCAAGGTATCCATCCATATGGTTAAACGTCAAGATGTGTTTACATTTAAAAGCGAAGCCTTGTTTACTACTTGTACCCCAAACAAACGATTGATATAATTAGTCGCGATGCGAAGGGGCATTGTGTCATTTGATCCTACCCCGAACAAAATGTTGATATACATTAATCGCGATGCGAAGGCGCATTGCGTCATTTGGTCCTACCCCGAACAAACTGTTGATATACATTAGTTGCGATGCGAAGAGGCATTGCGTCATTTGGTCATCATCGGAATGCTCCAAATCACAACCGCATTTCTCTACTACCAGACTAATATGGTAAACGCGTAAAGAAGCTTATTTTTATTAAAATAAAAAAATAATAATAATAAAAAATAATTAAAAAGAAAAAAGAAAAAAAGAAAAGAAAAAGAAGATAACAAGAGGAAGCGAAGTACTTGTAACCCTTTTTCCAATAACTTCCTCCGTACTAATCTGAACAAACTACAAACTTGTGTCTTTTCAGATGCATCTCTCTCTGTGCCGTCGCAGACTCTCTAATCCCCCGATCAACTCTCCTTTCTTCTTCTTCTAAAACTTCCCAATTATTTTTCAATTAATTTTATTATTATATATATATATATATCTGTATGTATTCTACTTTCAGGTAATTGCTTCTTTTTTTTTTTTCTTTCTCAATTGATAATTACATAATTTAATTAGTTAACTTTCTTGTGTATGTTTTTTTTTCTTTCCATTATTTATGTAGTTTGAATTTTGTTAAATCTAGTATTATGAATCTTGAGTTGACTTTTTATGATTAAGATGAGTTGGATTGATACATGGATTATCAATTGTTATATATATATATATTATATAACAACTGTACCCAATCCCGGCATAAGCGGTGTTATATATATATTAATATATATTATATAGGATGGCATTTAGTAAGAACACTTTAAAGTAAAAATCGTAAGAACAGAACAGTTCTTGTCCTTTGGATGAAACAAGAGAAATGGCAAGATTACAATGGCCTATGATGTTGATCTTTATGATTGGTTCTCACATGGTTTGTATTTAAGTGATGGATGTATTTGATTGGAATTATATATATATATAGGAAAAGGTTCATGTGAAAACCATTTGAATTGGAAGAACCATGAGAATCTTTAAATTATAACTTGATAACTTGATATGTTCATATGTGAATGGTATATGTGAACAAATTCTTTCACATATGAACAGATCAAGTTATACTTAATATTACATATGTTCATATGTGAATAGTTCTCACATGAACCTTCCCATATATATATATATGCAATTTTCATTAGTGAAACTTGCCATGAAAATGTTACAAAATATTAGAATTTTTTTTTGAAAGGCAAAGTTTGGATCTTTGGTTACGTTTTTTGGTGACTTTTGTTAATCAGAAAGACAATTAGCTGTTATGATGCCCAATCTCCTAGTTTCATCAACGTTAATTCCTTCAAGCTTTATGTTATTTAGGGTACAATATAGCCTATATATATCCATAGTTCTTGTTGATTTAATGAGGTTTTTTGTTTCTTTTTAGTTTTTCATTTAGTTTCATAAGTTATTTAAGTTAATAACATGCAATTTATTAGGATATTAGGATAGGAAGGATTCCTCATTACTTAAGGGGACAGCGGATATGTCTTTGTGTCCAAAATTAATATACACAACACACATGAATGCTGAATTTACAAGATGTTTTAGGCTGTCAGAAAGTACCATTCTAGACACTTTCTGTACATATTGGGATTTGGGTTTTTACTTTAAGTTTGTATTAGAAACATAATTCTGAATTCGTAATCTATAAGGTATGTACTTGAATAAGAGACACTATTCACTGTGAATGATTTTCGAGGAGTTTTTGAAGACATTTTATTTTCACGCGGTCTTGGTTTATGAAAGTGTCCTCTTTCAGTATCTATATATTGATTGGTTTTAAGTTTCAAAAAAAAAAAATATATTGATTGGTTTTATGAAGTTATTAAGATACTATTTGAATAGGGTTTGGTTTTATGCTTTTATGTTTAGGATATACAAACACAATGACACAATGTTATGTCCTTGTAGATAATCAATATACTTATAGATGGTGTTTCTTCGAATGCACATTGAAGGACTGATGCAACTTTCCAGCTCTAAAAGATAGTTGCTTTGGCCATTATGTGTTTATTACTATGCCAGTTGTGCTTATAACTTGAAATAAGCAAGTAAAAAGGGATGTCACATATTTTTCTAGGCTGCCAGAAAATATATATTGAAAAACAATAAGATAACTATTGAAAAATTCAGATGTGAATATATTTGGGGGAGAAGGAGAAGGGGGCATGAGGCCTCCAAAACCAAGAAAAACAGGATGGAACCTGCTCCATCCACGATAGCCACGATGGGAAATCCTATATGTAGTCATGCATTTCTAAGAAAATAAACAATGTTACTGATACAAATTTAATGTATGTTAAACTATAAGAAAGCATTTATTGGAATATTTTGTCTTTAAGCTCGTAAGTTGCCACCGCACGTATTAGACGATGACCTCTTCTAGCACGTCTGCTAGACTTGCGCTTTGCTTAAATATATACTGTCAAAATCTATCACATCTGCAAGGAATAGTTTATGATGATAGTGCCAAAGATTCCCTTTTTGAGAGACTTTGATGAGTTAGAGGCACCCTGCTAAGAAAGGGTTGCTACTCTGTCGAAACACATTTTAGAAACACGGATAACTATTTATTAGCTCTTGTGCATTTATTTATGTACTGGCTACATATTTGCAGCCATTTTAGAATCCATATTTATTTTCCTGTATTCTGTTTTGTTAGCGTTTTCTATGTTATTAGCTTCTCATTCGTTGACATAGCTGACATTGTTGCAGCAGTTTATAATAAATAAAAGGAGTAAGAAGATATTGGTTGAATTCCAGACATAGATCTTGTATTGGATAGGAGTAAGACGATACCTCAGAATTTTTCGATTTCTGTAAGTTAACAAGCAGCTCTAGTGTGTGTGTGTGTTTTCCGTATTGTGTGCATACTGGAAGCAATTTACATTATGAACATCTAGATGGTGCTGTATATTTGCAGGAGGAAAGAAATATGGAGTGTGACTGCCCTCCCATTAAAAAGAGAAAGTTAGATGCACATCAAGTGAACCATTCTGAATCCAACATAGGGCCTAATCCAGTCTCGCCAAAGGAGAATGGAAATGGAAATTCAACCTTTTCTAAAGCAGAAGTTCCAAATAAAGAAGTGGCAGTCAATCAAGATGATGCATGTAATGCTGTTAAAGAAACTCAAATGAAGGATTCCCAGATCGAATGTTCTGACCTTGAGCAAGAAAGCAAGAATAAGATTGTGACTGAAGGGTCAAAGTTGACTACCAATGAACAGGGCACGGGTACAGCATCAAAGATAGATGCCGTACGTTTAATAGAATTGTATGGAAAGAACGAAAGTAGTGAAGTTATGAATGGAGACAACATGCCTCAAAAGATTTTAGGTTCCTGTGAGGAAAATGGTCATTCTCATTCAAGAAAAAAGCTTCTCGTTCTTGATGTTAATGGGTTGCTTGTGGATATTGTATTAGACCCGGATGAAGCCTATAAAGCAGACACCACAATAGGGCCAAAAGCAGGTTAGGATTTGGTTTTAAGAGTAATCATTGGAAATGGAGGTGGCAAAATGGTGGGTCGGGCGGGTTGGTTAATGGGTGATTGTTTGGTATGTGTTGGAATAATTGATTGACCCAAATCACTTTTTGTCCAATATTTATTTTCAATATTTAGAGTGTCAAATGTGATAACAAAATTTTTGTTATCTCATTATTAACCTAATATTTTAGAGAAGACTATTTAGGCACCAACAGCACACTTTAGGGTGACTCGTCACCCGTATGACCTGTTTGAACCATTTGACTTGTTTTTCTTTAAGCTAGTTTTCTTTATTCACCTGTTTGAGATAAAACATGATTTGATACAGTCCATTCATAAATAAATGGGTTGAGTTTTTCTTCTCTGGTTGAATTTTGTTTATACACCATGCGATTCATCTAATTGCTAACTTGATACTGTTTTCTGTTGTAGTATTTAAGAGACCATATTGTGATGAATTCTTGAAGTTTTGCTTCGAGAAATTCAATGTAGGAGTTTGGACATCAAGGACAAGGTGCTCTAAATTTTGTCTATTACTACTTTAATGTCTTCTCTTAGGTCCCTCTAAAAACTGAACATTTATTCTCACGTATATGAAACTTAGGGTTATTCTTCACTCTGTTTCTTTTCTTATTCTTGCACACATTTTATGCTCATATTCATGTTTATCAATTTTCTTCAGAAGGAATATAGAACGGGTTCTTGACTTTCTCATGAAAAACACTCAACGTCAATTGCTTTTCTGCTGGGTAAGGCCATATACTATCTATTATTGTATTATATTTCTTATACTTGCTAACTGCATGCTTTATCTTTTTATTTTATGTACAGGATCAATCTCACTGTACCGAGACTGGTTTTAATACTGTAGACAACAGTGACAAACCCTTAGTTTTAAAGGAACTTAAAAAGTTATGGGAAAAAGAAGATCCTAAGCTTCCATGGGATAAAGGAGAGTATGATGAAACAAATACCATTCTTTTAGATGACTCTCCTTACAAGGCTTTACGTAACCCTGTAAGCTGTTTGTCTTCACTTGATATTCGTTTTCTTTTTCTCAGGTATTGAAGATGTTAATCTGCTAAACTTTTTATTCTCATTTTCATTTTCAGCCATATACTGCGATCTTTCCTTATACTTATAGTTACCACAATACAGAAGATACTGGTTTAGGTAAGTTATTGAGTCCCATTTCATTTTTGATAACTTTCAACCTTATCTTAATTTCATAAAGAAGGGAATATGGTAAGGTGTGATTGTGCTTACGTAACTTTACACTTCCGTGTGATCATTGTAGTTTGTTTGTTGTTTAGTGATTTGTGTGATACTCATGTCATAAAACAAATTGCACTTCCACTTATGCACTGCCACTTGATTAGTTTTCGAGGTGGAAAATTTGGTGGGTCGCGTGAGTTTGTTAAATGTTCAAAACAGATAGTTTTATGTGGTGGATCCGTAAGACTTTCTGAATAAATTGTATAACCCTTATTGTTCACCTCCAACTTGCATACTTCAATAAAGTGCTTCTTATTTGCCCCCTGATAAGGGATCAATGATAATACTAATGGAGGAAAACCAACCATTGAGTAAACCACATGAATCAAGTGTGAATAACTTACTATCTCATTTATTTCTTGTTGATTTTGTAAGTTAATTTATCTAGTGCGTTATGCGTAATGCCTATTGTCTAATCCTTTGTCAATTTATGGTATCCACCATGGACTTGGTGAACTACTAAAACACATCAATCTGAATATTGTTGAATTTATGGTATTTGTTGTTATTAGGGTTTCTTTGTAATTTAGCTTGTAGATTTTGCTTGCATGATTTGATTGTCTTACTCTTGATATGCCATCACAGGACCTGATGGCGACCTTCGTAATTACTTGGAAAGGTTGGCAACATCAGATAATGTCCAAAAGTTCATAGAGCAAAACCCATTTGGCCAACAACCGATTACATATAACAACGAATCGTGGAAATTTTACCTTAAGGTCATCGGTAGATCTGATCAAGTAGTTGGTTCTCGCTGCAGAAAGAAACTTCTTATTATTGATGTGTGTGGGTTGCTTGTCGATGTAACGGTTCCACATGAAGGATATAGGGCAGCCACAATACAAGGCCCGAGAGCAGGTCCGGATTTGTTTAGAGGGGTGATTATTTGAACGTCATTTATTTTATAGAGGGAACAAGTTTAACCCAATTACTGATGACTGGGTCAATTTGGGTTGTGTTTTTATCTCAAATGGGTTAAATGAGCTGAATAATATAAACTTAGTTAGAAGAAAACCAGTCAAACGGATTGAAAGTCGCTCCAAGTTTATATTTAATTTGTTTAACTTTCTAAACCAACTTATTTGAGGATATAGATTATTTTAATTAAAAAATGCAATTATAATTAGCACCTTTTTTTCTGTAGACAAACAAAATTTTGTAGAAGTCAACCCAGCCCAGCTCGTTTTGACATGTTACCCAGCCTATCTATGTGGCCACATCTATGTATTTTATACTGCTCAACCGGTTACTTTGTTTGTTGGTGCAGTTTATAAAAGACCACACTGTGATGAGTTTTGGCAATTTATCCTAGACAGATTTAACGTAGGTCTCTGGACAACAACATCAAGGTACTCTATAACATCCTGTTTACTGATAACCTTAGTCACTTGTATGGACATATTATATCAATTTGTAGAGGTGGCAAAATGGGAGGGTCAAGCAAGTTACGTAATGGGTTCGGGTGAGAAGGGTTACATATTTAGTACTAGCTGAAACATATCGGGTAATGTTGGACCAACCCTGCAACAGTTTTTTCTTTTTCGAAATGTATACATCATTGATATGTTAAATAGGATTATAAAATTCCTATAAATACAATAATTATCGAAGTTTGTATATTAAAACAATCTGGTTTTTTTTCACATTTTAAATACACTGAAGGTTTGTTCAAAAGAAGTTTACACTTTGGGTGACTTTGATGGGTTTGACCTGTTTCAATATTCAGTTAATTTAGTTTTAGCTGTTTGACCTTTTAAAGAAAAGAACATAACTCAAGCCAACCTATTTATCCATTAGGTCAAAATTGCCACCTCTAGTATCCACTCTATAGTTCTGTTTTTAATTTCTTCGTAGTTTTCCTATAATCTCTTTTACTTACTTTATGCAGAAGAAATATAGAATGGGTTCTTGACTTTCTTCTGAGAGAGAGTCAACAAAAACTGCTTTTCTGTTGGGTAAGGCCGTATATTCTTTACTTAATTCTATGTAGTTTATCTCAAGGTATTGCATGTTTATTGATGGTTATGTAGTGGAAAGCATCATTCAAGCTCTACTTTTAACCGCTTTTGTGGGAGAGATTTGGGGCATGGAGTTCATGCTTGCATATTTGTAGAATAAATATAACTGGGTAAAAAGCGGTAACCGACAAAATACTTAAATGTGTCACCTTCCTTACAGTTTTGTTTCTGTTACCTGCTTGAAAAAATAAGATATTCATCGCATATTCGCATACTTATAATCTCACAATCATATTAAATACATCTTTTTTCTTCCAAGTTTAATCATTTTAATTTGAATAAATGATAACAATGGGACAGGAGGACTTGGTGAAGAATGATTTAAAGGGAGAATGATTAATATTTTAAAGTCTTAAACGTTGATTGATGAATTGTGTGACAAAGTTTTAATAATAAATATAAATCTTTAGTTTCAGATGTTAAGCGGGACTCCAACGAAGAAACTAGTTGTCATCACTCCGAGCGATGCCTTGTGAGTTAGACCAATAAATAGCATTGACCAAAGTATATCTACAAGCTTAGAATATAATCTGAACCTGAGTAAGCAAAGAAAACTAGGAGATCTGTATGTTTTTCGAAACCCAAAACGACCATAACAAGACCAAGCTTAGATATCAGTTATCTCTGTGTTAGTCAATAGGGTATATCTTTTTTTGTCTTGTTTACTTCTAGATTAATATAAACTGGTTATATTATAATTGTTTTTATCTATCTTTTGGGTGTCATTAATTATTATCAAGATTGTGTTTTTTTTGCAGGATCGAAGTCACTGTACTGATACTGGTTTCTCTACTGTTGAGGACATATCCAAAACCTTATTTTTAAAAGAACTTAGAATGTTATGGGAAAAGAAAGATCCGAATCTTCCATGGAAAGTAGGGGAGTATAATGAATCAAATACACTTCTTATTGATAGTGCACCATCCAAGGCTCTTCTAAATCCCGTAAGCCTTCTTTTTTACGGGTGCATGGATTTGCATTTTAGGGTTGATTATCTGTTCATTGCGACTTGAAGTCGCAATAGTCAGTTTTATTGGTCAGATGAACAGATTCTGCTTTTGGTGTATCTTATTATTTAGGGGTCAAATAATATAGTTTCATACATGTTACAACATAACTGATTATTTAAGGGTGCGAGTGACTTTTACTTTCCCACAAAATATGTTCTTTTTTCACAAAAAATTACCCTTTTATTATATTAAAGTCCTGATTATGTGATTGCTAAAGACTAGCCATTACCGATTGCTATCTAGTATTTGATATTGCATAACCACTTTGAAATCACATATCCAAACCCACCTGGTGTTTTGTTTCTATTAATGTGTATTCTTTCCGGCTAAACATATGACCTCCATTGACATACCTTTTCCCTATTTACAGCCACATACAGCAATATTTCCTTATACTTTCCGTTACTGGATGACAGATGATAATTCTTTAGGTGAGTCATTTTACTTGAAATTTTCATTGTCTTTGTGTTATTGCTTAGCTATAGAGGTGGCTATTTTGACCCATTTACTAGTGAATGGGTTATGGGTCTATACAGGCTGTGTTTTATTTCTAATGGGTGAAATCCAAAAAATATCTCAAAAGTGTATGGGTCAAATGGGTTGAAAGTCGCCTAAAGTTTTTTTTAAAACTAAAATCTCTTAAAATCTATATTTTTTAAACATAAGATTATCACTGAAATAATATAGTTTTTGTAATCATATTTGACACAATCATTATTTATAAATGTCTTATTAGAACTTCTGGTGAAAAATGTTTCGGGTTGACCCGACCTGTACCAGAAACACCTGTATTCAACTGTACCCATTTTGACGCTACGTGCCACCTATACATAATTATGAAGTTTATGTTGCACGAGTTAGTTGTCTTATTCGTGATGGGTCATCACAGGACCAAAAGGAGACCTCCGTGTTTATCTTGAAAGGATAGCAGCATCTGAGAATGTCCAAAAGTTTGTACAGGAAAATCCATTTGGTCAACGGCCCATTAGAGAGAAAAATCTATCATGGGCATTTTACCAAAGGGTTATACGTGCTTTTTCATCAAGACAAAAGGGTAAGGGTCCAGCAGATACCCAATGTCAAAACTCATCTGAACCAAGAGCCGACACGACTACTGCTTTGGCTGCTCCAACCGCGTTGGAACAAAAAACCGATGGTACTACTTCAGTAGCTCCAACCTTTATGCAAACTCAAACAAACACTGCTACTGTGTCAGTTGCTCCAACTTCCTTGGAAACCAAAACCGACAGTGTTACAGCCACAGTTACTCCAACCTTGTTAGAACCAAATAACAACACTACTCATTTGGTTGCCACAACCATATTGGAACCAGAAACCGACACTACTAAAGCTGCGACTTCTCAAACCTTATTGGAACCAAATACAGAAACCACTATTGATTCGGTCGCTCAAACTTTAATGGAAATGGATACAGACATTACTACTGTTGCTCCAACCTCATTGGAATCAGAAGCCAACACAACTACTGTTTTGGCTGCTCCAGCCTTATTGGGACCCGGAACCGAGGCAACTACTGTTTTGGCTGCTCAAACATTACTGGAACAAAAAACAGACAATACTGCTTCTTCAGCTGCTTCAACCTTATTGGAACGAAAAAACAATAATGTTGCTTCAGCTGCTCCAACCTTATTGGAAACAGAAACCAACACTACAGATTTGGCTGCTCCAACCTTGATGGAATCAGAAATCCAGACTACAGATTTGGCTGCTCCAACTTTGTTGGAACCAGAAACCAACACCACTTATTTGGTTGTCCAAAACCCCCAATTGTCAGCAGCTAACAAAAATGTCCCTTTAGAGGCTGGTAATGATGGATTGTCAGGGAAGTGAGTATGTATCCCGGTCATTCTTGTATGTTTTTTGATCCCATGACACGTAGAACTTCTTCATATTTTACAATAGATCATCTAGCATAGATATTATTATTCTTGTGTCTTTTTGTTATGCTGTATTATTACCGGATTTTGTGAGCTGGTACTACATATGACAAAGATATGGAAGTTGTCTGTGGTGGGCCATCATGGTGGTCGTTGTGAGGCTACCAGGTTTTGCTTTCTGGGTCATCGTATTCTACTTCTACCAAGACATAACATTTTTCAGCATTCTTTGGGTTGACATTTTAACTTGGACCAAGCATATCTGGCTGCATCAAGGTTTCTACGTTTGTTCGAAGATCAACTCGGTATGCCTGTTAATGCTTGGCATAAAACTTCTAGTTTGTAACAGTTAGATACTTAGATATAAGTTTTATAATATTATTATCTTGGACCTTTGTAACATAGTTGGCTGTTTAAAACCAATAATATCTGGTAACTTTTTTGTATTATTTTTTTTTGGCTTTAGTAGGTGCATTGCAGTGTTCTCTCATTTATTCTGGTAGATTGAAATTTTAAGTCCTCTTGTTGTTATAATATCATATGTTTTTTTTAATCAATATCTTGTCTCTACACTTTTGGATCTATAGAGTACCATGGTTCATTTGTAACGTTAAAAGTATCCAAACCGTAACAATTATTGTATGTCTCATATTCATTGCAGTGTCGACCTGTCATATAGGAAACCTGTAGGTTGGATGGGAGCAATCAAGCAGACATACCCCTCCGATTGCCAGTGTAATCCGGGTGAAAGAAACTGCTTTGTCGAAGAATATGAAGCTTGGAAGTTGAGACTGCAAAGATTCTTAAGTTAGTTAAAGCTATAGTTCTGGAGGGATAAAAATCTCGTATGTGAGCTCCGTATCTCAAAGATCAGGGTCACAAACAGTATGATGACAGACATCTAAAGATCACAAACTGCTCTGTCAAACGTTTCCGCGATTTTCAGGGACGAAGTCGTTCAGTTGTGGTTGCAAGTCTCTCTTTTGTTTCTTTGGTGATGTTTTAGGATTAGTATCATAAACTTTTTGTACTCTTTTTGTTGCAGTAAAAACTGTGTTGATTAACCAAACATATAATTTGACAGAATGTTTTGAGTATTGTAATAGCCATAACCATATAAATAAAATTCAAATAGTACAAGTGATTTAGCATTTACTGTTAATTAGTAAAAAAAAATCCAAATGAACAAAGTAAGTTAATATAGCTATTTACATGGCAATGTTTATTCAAGTAAAACGTATAATCAATATAATATCCACTTAAATCTTTTGTGGTAGAAAGTTGATAACCGGCAACCCAGACTGGCTACATATCCATAATGTGGGATTATTTTACTTACTAACGGTTATAGCTATGAGGGTGTCTAGGCTTAAACTAAAATCTTGTGTTATTTGTGGCAAAGATGCTTTCACTCATTGCCAATTCAGCTTACACGCCATTAGGTTTTGATGTGAATTTTTTTTAATCAACTTAGCTCTTTAATAATACATACAATAATGTCAAGATTAAATGAGTATCATTTTAAAGTTTATTACCCACATACACACACACACATTACATTGTAAATCAGCTGAGGCAGAGTCTTAAACTTGAATTTTTTTTAAACTGCAAAATTACTGTACTGCCTTCCTTATTAAATGAAAATTATTTTGTTCAATTATTTACATATTTGTATATTCCACCAACAAATATAAACACAATTTAAATATACTAGTGTGTTAGATAACCCAAGCCGGTGGTCTGTGAAGCTGGTCGCCGACCACTATAAATTTTATTTTTAAATTTGATTTACTTCAGAATTAAAATATTTTTGAAAAAATAATCGAGCATTGCGCATTACGCGGGTCCTATTCTAGTGTGTGTCTATATATATATATATATATATATTTATATTAACGTATAGTTTAAAATAAACATAAATATTATACCAAATATATTGTTTAATACAAATATACATTAAATAAAATAAACTTACAAGATGTGGGAGGTAGATTATCATACACAATATACAGAGCAAGAAGCTAATATCACGAGTGCATAGCAGAAATTTAAGACAAATATATTTTTATTTTATTTTTTATGATGAAGAATATAATATGAAGTGCTTTAAAAGAATATAAAGAGTTAAGGAATTAAGATTAAGAGAATCGGAAGTGAGAAATTTAGAACATCGGCAAAATTTATAAAGGGCAGGGAGTGGTCTTAGGCTCTTAGCCGCTCAAAAGTCAAAGTTGATATCAGGATATAGTAAATGTTTCATGAAATATTACATATGTGTAGTTACTTGGTTATGGCATTCCATGCAAAGTTTTTTGCCAACAATGTGGCGGGTGTTCCAAACTTCCAATCCCACAACCTGCATATTATATGTTTTATTTTTATTTTATTACATAAATCTTATATGACATTTTTAATAGTTTTAAATATGTTTCAAAGTCCTTTTTTTTTTTCCTTTTGAAGACCAACATCAAGCAATGTCTTCAGTTTATTAATTCTATTCATTTTAAAAAAACACTAATATTTTTATATGTTGATTTTGACCCAAAGCAAAGTTTTATTCACAAGGTTTGAAACGAAGCCAATACACTTTACATATTAAGTGATTTTGACAACCCTCTCCCCCCACCAAGAGAGTTGTTCAAGTTCTGCCACTGATTTAAAATGCCATAAAAACTTGATATATTAATTTTTTTTTGGTTTTTCGGTGTCTTACAACTGATGAGAATGAGGTCCATTTATAAGACTCGCAATCTACGCTATTTACAAACGCTATTCATTAAATTATTACAATCGACAAAATCTTATAAAAAAGGAATCTACTTTATTTTTAAGACAATCAATCTATTTTGTTGAAACATTAGAAAGAAATTATTAAAGTAGGTAAACTTCTTTTATTTTTTGTCTCCCATTTTATTTTTTGGTGTTATATCTTGTCATTGTTTATATTTGTCTTCTAGAATACCCATGTAAGTGCTGTCTATTGACTATGGTGATGATGGAGTAGGACGATCATCATCGGTTATTTATGTGTTTGTAATATCCCACATACTTAGCTTCTATATATATATATATATATATATATATATAACATTCGTGATATTTGACCCGTTGACCTTTTGTATTAAGTGATTAACTTTTATAGTTAATATTATATTTGATGGCATTTTGGAGGTCAATTGTGTTTATGTGTTTAATTTGGTTCATTTAATTGGTCAAACGATGCCTTACGGTAGTTAAATAACTAGAAAATGTGAAACGGGTTACCCGTGGATTCGACCCGTGACCCACCCAACTCACCCACCTTATCTCTTTCTTTCTTTCTTATTCTTTCATTCTTGTTTCTTTTCATTTTGTTAGGTCAAGAACACACACACACATACTTTCTCTTTCCCTCAAAAATCCTTAGATTATATTTCAAATTGCAAGTATTTGGTAGTAAATCAAGCTTCATACCGTCTTCATCTTCAACTTCGCGAGACTTGGGATTTTCAAGTTCATCTTCATCCTCTTTGGCTCCATTTAGGGTTGACACTTTGGTAGAGAAATTGGTAAGTATTCTTTGTCTCAAATTCATCCTTTTATAGTGTAAATGCTATTTCTTAGTTCATTTAAACGAATTCTTGGTCATTTTAGTTCAAAGATGGAGTTTATAACTTTTAGGGTTCTTGGTGGATTTTGTATGATTTTGGTTTAGGATTGAAGTTATGGAATGTTATTGGTAATGGGTTACGTTCAAATATGTTTATGTCAAAGGTTTACTACTTGAAATGGTGTGATTTTGGTCAAAAACGAGTCTTGGATCGATTTGGTTTGTTTTGGGGTCAAAGTTTTTGGTCCTGTAGCTGCTGCTGTTGAGTCTGGGTACGCCCAGGCGTATCATACGCCAGGTAGGGCGTATGATACACCCCTCTCCTTTGCGAGTTTTGATTTTTCTTCTGCTGTACGCCTTCTGTACTCCAAAAGTCATGTTTCTAGGCCGGCATACGATACGCCCCATAGGGCCGTATGATATGCCCCTCCCCATTTGTAGTTTCCCTGTTTTGTGTTTCAAGTGCCTAGCATTCGTTCCTTGGTTCTAGCATCGCGCCTATCTATCCAATGCTTCTTCCTCTGATCATTCTAGTGACTACCTTCAAAGAGCCAAAGAATTGGACTATAATGCGTTGGTGGCATTGGCTGATGAAGATCTTGGTAAGCATGATACTCTTGGCAAGCGAATAAGGCCCAGATGCGAAAGAAAAAAGAACTCTTTAGGCATTCGGGTAAACTCGTATCGTGAAAGTTAAAATCATTATTTATTTTCTTAGAAATCTTATGACAATCTTACTACACTAATAGTGTTTGCAAGATATAGTCTATTTCAGATTCAAGAAGAATGATCATTCTAATGAAGAAATCAAATGATAATGGTTGAACTACCCCAACACTCTCCATCAAAGTATCTCCTCAGGAGAAAGGCCTTGCCTTTCTAAGGTTTATACACCTTCATCGGGGTAAAGGTTTTCACCTTTTCATTTGAGGTTTAACAGTACACCTCC
>JAOXNX010000032.1:7811570-7822216 GCA_028566075.1 Solidago caesia
CTAGCAATGAAAATAAAGCACAGGGTGCAAAGAGATAATACTGACAACCACAGGGGCACCTAATGAAATTAACTCTAAAGATAAAGAAGTATTTTGTCTTGTTTGTAAGAAATGGTTGTATCTTCAAAGCACAGGAAGGAATAAGCTTTGTGCACGTGCAGGCCCACATATGCTTCAAAAAATGGATGCAAGATTTACTCGGCTTAAAGATCTTGATCTGAGTCAGTCAACATCAAGATCTTTTTATCCCGGTGTTACTGATTCAGATCTCTCTGTTATTGCTTTTGGGTTTACTGCTTTGAGGATGCTCAGGCATCAGAATTGTAAAGGTTGGATTTTTTATATTTTTAATAATTTCTTTTTAATGGTTTTTTGGTAAAGTTTTGTGTTTTTTTTTTGGATATGTGAATTGGGGTTTGTGGAAAAGTTTTGTGCTTTTTGTGGATTAATTTTTTATTTTTTTTTAATTATATGTGTTGATAACTTGATATTAGAAGTTGGCTAGCAGGAGTCTTAATTAACTAATTATGTATAGATTGAATTTGGGGTTTTTAAAACAAATGATCTCTTGATTATTGAATCTGAAAAATAGGAAGCAGAAGAAGAAGAAGAAAGGAAAGTTATGAAATTATTATTACAAATAGTCCCTAAGGTTAGTAAATGGACGATTATATTCTCACGTGGTTTGCACATGAAGGGTTTATACGGCCAAAACTAACGGATGTTAGTGTCAGAGATTGCTGGCAACGAAAATGGAAAACGAAGGGACGGTTAGCAACGAAAAAAAACACAGGGGTTGAAATGCGAATATGGACAACCACATGGACCATTTGTGATATTTTCTCATAAAATTAAAAACCAATAGCTGTAAATATTATTAACCTTCTCATCAAGTAAAGGTAAAAACCTATATCAGGTTAAAATAAAACCCCTCAAACTCCAAAACCCTAAATTCATATCTCTCTTTTGTTATTCTCACACACACACACACACACACACAAACACACACACACACACACGATGGCCGAGCCTGTGATTTCGTTGGAGAAAGTAAAATCATTCTGGAGATCTCAAGTTCACAATGAAGAAAATTGGGCCACTAACATCGTATTACTTCCTTTTCCCCTCTTTTCTTCTTTATTATTATTATTATTATTATTATTATTATTATTATTATATGTATATATTCTTTATTATATGTTATGATTTACATCTGGGTTTCTTTTAGTTAAACTTGTTTTAGGGTTTGATAGTTTGGAATTATAATCTGCTGTTGCTAATTTTTGCCTATTTCAGAATTCATTGTTAGGGTTTTTATTTGTAGGGGATTTTAGTCGGTGTACGTATGGCCTTATAGGAGATTAGTATTAGTATTAGTATGTGTGTCCTTTTTTCGTATATGTTTCGGTTGTATTCTCTTGTCTATATTTTGTAGTTGTTTTACTTGTTAAATACAAAACAAGGGTTTCTTTTTTTATATGCTAGTCTACGATTAGGTGGTTGAATCGATGTCCTTACAGTTAAGACTTATCGAGGATGAGTATAATTGGTTTCATATAATACGTCAAAATTGAATCAGGAAATAAACGTAGGTAGTCTCTTCCGTTTTGTTTAGTGGTACTTGTTAAATTTTCTAGTTTTTAAAGTCCAAGTGCTACTGTCCTAGATGTGACATGGTGGGCTTGTGAACCGAGCAGGGTAACGGGTTTCAGGCCGAACGGGTCTTTTTGGTTTTGGTTCCACCTGAAACACTTTTTGTTCACTTTTCTTAATACCTAATAATTAGTGTGCCAAGTACGAGTGCATTGGCTATTTTATTACAATATTATTGCATTTTTTTTTGAATAAAATGATTCTAGAGGGGTTTTTTTATGCAGTAAAGACATGGTTTGGGCAACTGTTGACCCATTGAGCTATTCGTCCCCTTTTTCTTTGCTATTTAAGTGGATTCGAGTCCATACATTTATTTAGAAGGTTTCATTTATCTTTTCGCCACCTCTTAATGGTCCTTGTCTCAAACCAGTATGCAAACAATGAATGTATTTGGCGTAGCCATTTAACAGAAAAACTTGTATACGGGTACATTTTAAGTGAACGTGGATTAATTATAGACTTTATGGTCATTTTGTACATTGACCTTATAACAAAATGCAATAGCAATACGCTGATTCATATTCTCTCTGAGGTAACCTATTATTGACACATGTAACAGTTATTTGCTGCCAAACATAAACCATGTCTTCTTGATGTCATGCAAAATCGTTTATTCTTGACAGATCTGTTATTCAGCATTTGAGCTATTGACTTGTATAACTATAATTTAATTTCTTGTTCTGTTACAGAAACTAATCCGAGCTGTGGGCCTGTTTGCTGGTTCTATTGTTTTGATGCGGAATTTTGGTGATCTAATGGCTATATGAAAGTGGATGCTGGATCTTCTTTACGTTCTACATAGGATGTTTATGGATCTTTTGGTTTTATGAGATGTTCCATCTTGACAGATACTACTTTTTTAGCAGCAGAAAGAAACATAATATTCGTTCAATAATATATGACAATTAGGTTTTTTGATGTTTGCTGTTTATGTGTGTTGCTATTGTTTTTATATGAATTAAGTTAGCATTTGATCTTGGAAATTCCATGCTCTTGGTCTTGAATGTTTAATGTTAAGGTAAAGAGGGTAGATCGATGGGAACCCTTTGATCCCATGTACCGCGTTGGTACCTGTGAAACCCCCATGCTGAGTTTTTTGCATCGATAGTTAGCTACCATTCTCAATTTCTCAGTCTTGCCTTTGGCAAGAATCAAACATGCGTCCCTCAAGTTGTTAAGGTATGTGCATACCAAAAAGTTTATAAGCCCCGGGTTGAGTAATATAAGGTGCTAATAAGAGGCATATTATTTTCTCTTCAAACTTTGTGACCAGGAAATAAGTACATTCGTTACTTCTGTGACAATACTTGAGAAGGGGCACAAAGTAACACAAGCTTGATTGTTAAACAAACCTGGCTTCCGCGTGCGGTAGCTTAACTAACTACTCATCACATGTGTATTTGTCACTGTGGAAGGGTTGCAAGGGTTCAAACGAAACTCCGGGTTAAGGGTTGCTTGACAGGCCAACCTTTTGCTAGATATGCTTTTTGCGATCTAAATTCCTCAGACTGTAGACCTATAAAGTCTCAAAAGTTGTAAAGCGTACCAACAGTCCCTCGTGCCAAGTATGGATTAACTGGTACTACGAGTCCGGTAAGAGGAGTGTGCAATAGAGCAAAAGTGGACTGGAACTAAACCAAATATCATTATAGTGCTCGAAATCTGGATCATATGAATCCCATTTAGTAACAGAACCTTGGACCAGGCTTGAACTTCGGCCGAGAGATTCAAGTCTATATACATTTTACAGAAGACAAATATGTGCTTTGGTACCACACAAGTATCTTACTGGAGTGGACCAAGTATACCAGTCTGGCTTTACGATTTTGTCATGGGTTTTGTCATCGTGGAATCACATAATCCGTCTATTAACAGATATTCAGCTCGAAAACACAATGCACCAGACGTTTATGAATCTGAGTCGCACCATTTTATTTTTTTTTTGAACGATCAATCATAAACTTACTCACCAAAGTCAGCAGGGTGCTAACATATTTACATCACCAGGGTTTAAACAAAAACACTAAATAGAAATCAAATCACATATTTTACTTCTATGTTCCTATCCAACACTTGAATTTTCCTTTAATGTGCTAGTGTGCTACTTAACTACTTATGTGACATGTCCAGAACATGTTGCTTGTGATCGTCGACTGAGCCAACGGTATTTGCATCAGCAACTGATACACCTCGTTTGAAACTTGATCTGACATACCTTGTCTGCGTATCGAGCGAAAATTCTAGAGCTTGTGAGTTTTAGTAACTGTAAGCAGACTAGCTTCTTTTGTGCAGACAATGGTCTTGAGAAACATACTTTGCAGTTGATTTCGTCAAGTAAAATATAAATCTTGGAAAATCGAGTACTGTTTATATGAGAAATCTAAATATAGAAACCTGGCTCTCGAAGAGAAAGTACTTATTCGTCGACCTTCCTAGATAGGCACCTGATCTCGTGTACCATACTGCCAACAGCCTACTCCAACGGCAAACATGTGCATGACGAATTTGGTTGAATCTTAATTATTTACTGGACAACCACAAATTTGTACTCTAATACTTGTTTAACAATATTAATATCAAAAAAATTTCACTATAATCCTTAGGCAATTGAGCTAAATTTGTGGTAGTTGAGAATTAGGAACCCAAAAATAGGTTATTATAAGTTGTCTCAACTTAACCATCTCCTACTCTGTCATTCTTTTGATTTTTCATCATAATAATATTCATTCAAATCCCCTACATAAACGCAACCCCAACCAGGCACCAGAAGATCACAAACATGGCTAATGGTGTAAAGGATCCTACCGCTACAGGCCAACATGTATCTAGAAGACCACGTGGCCGACCTGCAGGCTCCAAAAACAAGCCCAAGCCACCCATCATCATCACTAGAGAAAGTCCCAACACACTTCGGGCTCATGCCATGGAGGTTAGCCCTGGATGTGACGTGGTTGAGAGCTTAGCGGCCTTTGCTAGAAGAAAACAACGTGGGATCTGTGTGCTAAGTGCTGCCGGCCGTGTCACCAATGTCACATTACGCCAACCTTCCCCATCTGCAGGAACCAGGCCATTTGTCACACTTCACGGCCAGTATGAGATTTTGTCATTGATGGGTTCAGTCTTGCCGCCACCCGCCCCACCAGGTGTTACTGGCTTAGACATATACTTAGCTGGTCCACAAGGCCAGCTAGTAGGTGGAGCCATTTCAGGTCCCCTTATAGCATCAAGTCCCGTTGTCATTATGGCAGCAACTTTTATGAATGCAACATTCGATAGGCTGCCAATTGACAAAAATGAAACTGAAGCAATCACCACGACACAGCAAAATCAACATATGATCAGCTTATCAGATATGTATGGAATTCCGCAAAACTTTGGCGGCTGCCCAGCCACCCTGCCATCAACCGATATGTACACCTGGACAGCCGCACAACCACTTTCAAAAAAGACTTAAGCCTGTTATGTATATCTAGTAGTAATATTGTATAACTTGCAATTTAAACAAAGATGATAAGCAAACTAGATACTTCATGTACTTCAAAAATCAGCAGTTAAAACAACTTTTTCATATTAAAAGGTGCAACGCACATAGATCCAACATAATAAGACTAACCTAACTATAACCATCGCCAAAAACTAAAGTTTACGTAGATACATCTTTTAAGAACATGGAACCGACTCAATAAAGAGTCGGTGATATAATTTAAGCTTTCATTGAAGATATCTCATCCAGCAAGAACTTGGATTCTGCTGCAAAATCAACCGGAGCAACAGACTTGACTGTAATCCTTTGTTTCTTCTCGTTATTGTACTCTCGTGGTGCAACCATTACTCGGAAAAGATGTGGCACCCATGTCGCCTTTTTAAGTTGTGTCTGGAATTCACTCATGTCATCCTGCAAGTGACAAACGAACGACAATAAGTCAGTCTTAATTATCAACAGTTTCTGTGTAAAATTTGTGTATGCAAGTTATGGTTTTTACCTGTGACTTCATTTTATCAAGCTCATCAGCCGAGCAGCCAATTATTTTCTCAGCTTCTTCACTAAAAACAGAAAACCAAGCTCCACCACTTGCATCAGAAAACTTTGCACTCAATATATACCTGAAATGACCACAAATTATGTAAAGTTGAAATATTGTACTTAATCACAATAATAGGGTAAGTTAATGGCGACAATCTCACAAACCTCAAACTGCAGCTATCATCATTCTTTAGGCATGCTTCACACCAGTACCCAGATCCAATAGCATCATTAACTTTCTTGTTACATGTTTTGCATGCTCGATATGACATGGCTTGCTCAGTCCTAATCAAACTCATACAAGCTCGTACACTGTAAAACACCGGCTGGCAGACAAAAAAGTTGCAAATTTTCAACACTGAAGAATTATTTATAACAATTGATGGAAAAGTGTATTGTACTTCTATTAACTTATCATACCTTTTCTTCACCCAAAGACGGGTTGCTGGTTATATGTTCAAGTGTCACACGGTCAGAGTACATGGATCGGCCACCACTTTTCATTAAGGGACTCAAGCCAGAACCAACTGATTCCATGGAAGTCTCTTTGCCTTCTGAAGAATACCATGACTTCAACTTTTGAGAATCCGGGGAATCCGGATTTATTTCTATGATACTTTTGTTCAAAGTTGACAAAGATACACCTGATACAAACAATTGGCAATAAAAGAAGTTATAACTAAAGATTTTCATAATAACTTTAGTGACAGACTACTAGCAAGTATCATTTTTACCTTGGAAATCTGATACCCTTAGAGACTTGATTGCAACTATAGGTGACTCATCAGCCATATCCAACAACTTTTGGCCAAGATCAGTAGCAAGAGTATTCCACAAAGACACAACTACTGTCTTCTTCCTGAAAGATTTATTGTTTCCAGTTAAACATGAGTAAAAAATGAATACAGACAATAAAAATGGCATTTTCAACCAATTTATGCATAACCAAAGCCATTTTTGCCACATAAACTTTCAAACTATAAATGTACATACTTGACCCATAACCAACCCATTTTGCCACCTCAAAACTAAACATTGAAAAGTACAAAAAACCAAGTAGTCTTACGTGTCATCTGCAATGACTATGTCACGCTTTGGAATGGTCTCGTTATCAATTTTCCTACGAATGCTCATAGTTGGAGATACACTTTGCACAACTCCAATAACATCTGTAATTCAAAGTCATGTCAAACATCTATTCTATGTAGTCAGTGAAGCAAATACTATGAACAGTTTAAGCAAAGTTTCGTACCAACAAGTTCCTTTTGGTTGATGTATGGTCCCAACTGATCAATTGGGACAAAGTTGAACTTGGTTTCAGGGATAAAAGCCACTTCATTCATCGCCTCTTCCACTTGAGAATTTTCATTCAAAGTCATCTCATAATCATTCTGTACAGTCTTGTATTGCTTGTTAGCCAATTTTAGAGTCCCTTTAGATATGTAATAAACTTTCCCCATTTGAAACACATCAAAAAACTTCCTTGCAGCCTCATTAAACATTGTTGCTTGAATTTGAGTACCCTGCAAAAAATAAAGTTGATAAATAGTATTAATTTACATTTTAGCAAAAAAAAATATTTATAATACAAAATAACACCGCAAAAATATGTTAATAAATTTTAACTTACATCTTCATCGGTTAGCTCCACGTTGAAAACACAGCCTTCCCCTTTCATGTTTTTGTAATTACGCATAGTTCCTTTGGCAGTGACCCGAACTTTAATTGTCCAGTTTCCTTGATAAGGGTGTAGGGAGGCTAATGGATGAACCCTCCTAGTCATTGCCATTCTTGCAGAAGGTGCACTACTGCAATTAACAAAAAACATAAAATTACTAACAATAACAAAACCAAATCAAAATGGTATGTTCATATGTATCAAAATCAACCAAGCCTAATACATATAACACACATGGAGTTTTTCGGTGTGATTTTAAGTGATTCTAACCTTGAAAATCATACCACAAGTACTATATCTATATATTTCTATATCTAATAGTCTAGTTATCCAGCCATGATTACAAGTTATAACTATTCCAAATGCAATATTCATTACAAAAACACGAATGAATAAATAATTGAAAAACAATGCCACACTTACTTCCCATTCTGCTCCTGAATAATTTGTGCAGCTGATTTAGTAACAAATTCTTGCTTTGGCTTCAACATAATGCCTGCTCCTTCACGTTTCACCTCTACCTTAAATTCCGCTTCCAAAGGGGGCGAAACCGCTTCACATTTTGTCACAATCAAATACCTAATAAATCAAAAACAAACCCCAACATCATCATAAGTTATACTAAAACACAAACAAACAATCCAAAAAGTTGCAAAACCATAACTATATTGAATATGTATAAACAAATAACCAAAACACTTACTTTTCATTCTTGTTTGGGATGTCGTTAAGCGTGTAATCATCGACACGAATAAGACCCAAGTTTTGAATGTTTCCATTGATAACTTCAGTTGACAAACTTGACTGTAACATGGCCTTCAACTTCTTTTTTCCATCACTTACACTAAACCTGTTTAGCAAAACAATTAATAAGCATTAAAATGATTATCATAAATATATATAAAACAAAATAAAATTGTAAAAATTCAAAAATATACTTGAAATCCCCTAGTTAATTTACTAGCAATATAATACTGATTTTTTTCATTTACTGGTTTTAAAAATGAAACTTATTCATATTATTTTTTTAAGTTAAACTAATGATATATGTATATAGGCTATTAATATTTTACAAGAAAAATATTTACATTAAAAAAATATACTGATTGCATTTATATCCCTAAATATTATTGAATTTCAACCTAAAAATATTAATTATTTTTTTAAAAAAAGATAATATTTTAAAAAATAATAATAGATCTATTGTGGTGAAAATAAACACATAATATTTACAGATCTATAAACAAATCACAAACAAAATTCAAAACATGAAACCCTAATTTAACAATAAAATTAACTTTACAAAAAATAATTTTAAAAAAGAAAACTAATTAAGCAAACAAAAAAACCAGATCCACATCTCAACAAATAAAAACATAATAATAACAAATAAACTAAATCTGAAAAGAAAAAAAAAAATTTAATTAATTCATAAATATATAAATAAATAAAACTTACGTATATCGGTTACCAGCAGACTTGATATCAAGAACTTGAACAACAATTTCTGGCAAATTAGCAGTTGATTCTGGATTAGGGTTTGATAATATAGTTTCAATCGCATTTGGGCTCACTGATTTCATCATCTTAATTTCCAAATTAATTTAATAAATATTATTAATAAAAAAAAACGATAATTATTATTATATAATAGATAGATGTGTGAAATGAGAGAGGGAAAGTGAATGTGAAATGAAGTGAGGGAATGTGGGGGGGGTTTTGTATATGTGATTTTAAGCGCCAATTTTTTTTATTTCTTTATAATTTGAAAATTTTCGGATATATATTGCGCTGATTTTTGGTGTTTTTATTTTCCCGGGGTTTTGACTTATTCGTGTTTTCGCGCCTTAATGTTGGATTGGGGTTTATTTACAGGAATGGTCCTTTAAGTTTATTAGAGTTCTAGTTTTGTTTATATGTTTTGATTTTTCAAGCTGAAAGTACACTTATTATTAGGGATGGCAAACAAACCCGTATCTGATTGGGAAATTCAAAACCCAATATTTTTTGGCTGGGTTTGGGTCTGGGTATTCGGGTTTAGCGCCGGGTATGAAGATGGTTTAATTTTTTTTTCTCAGGTTCAGGTCCGATGACGGTTTTAGATAAAAAAAAAACCCGCATACCCGACCCATATACCCAAACTGTGTATTATCCCTTTTGTATTTTTTTTTTCTTTTATATCTAACTGAAAATGAGTGTTTATTATTATTTTTTTCCTTCATTACTATTCTTTTACTTTTTTTTTCATCACTTATATCTAAAATTTGTTGTAAAAACTTTTCATAACTCAACATGGTTTCATCCCTAACTTTATGAAATTACGCTTTTTATCCTAACTTTGGACCTCCGTTCATACTTTTGGTCCAAAGTCAACAATTTTGGTCAAAAAGTCAACGCTTTTAAACTAAAAGTGTGGATGGAGGACCAAAGTCAATAATGAAAAGTGTAATTTCGTAAAGTTAGGGATGAAACTTTCAATTTTGAACCGAACACAGTGACGAAATTTATAATTTATCCTAATTGTTTAAAACATTATATTACTTGGATCATATAATGCCGCACACTATTTTTGTTAAAATTGGCCTAGTGATAAGGGAAACACTTAGTGACTTTAAGGTCTCAAGTTCGATCCCCGCTTAACACAAAAAACAATTTCTTTAAGGTACCCGTTACTAATGAAACCTAGATCTACATGTGAAAGTTCTAAAGACACGGGTTCGATCCTTCGGGGTGCCCAGATCATGTGGGGATTCGAATGGAAGTATTTTACCGGCATCATAAGGCTCATACGGGGTGTGTCGATGGGTATCCAATTGTGATACCGGAGCTAGAGTTCTCCAATTATCTTTTTTCTTTTAAATACAGATTGTATAAACTTAAAACTTAAATCTTAATAATAACATTGGATTCCCATTACCCGTGAGGAAACCCGTTACCCGATGGTTAATAAGTAAAAGGAGACCCGTCGGGTCCGGGTTTGAGACGGAGATATATAATGGGGTCCGGGATTAACTAAACCTGGCCCGTTACCATCCCTAGTTGTTATCGTGATCGTGACGGGTTGGGTCCAATTCGGACTCCATCCATCTAAAATTCCGGATATTGTATCCGGCCCTGAGGTTCACGGAATTTGTAAGGTGGTTATGAGAATTACAAGATAAATTGACCCCAAAGTCGATCAATGCTTTCATTCTCAGCCAGCCAGGCAGCCGCACACGAACGAAGCGAAGATAAAGGTAGGGAAAGGTTTTGGATGAATCACTTATTTGGGTTACATACATATGCGGCTTT
>JAOXNX010000032.1:7837272-7849691 GCA_028566075.1 Solidago caesia
TATGTGTGTTATAGACTTATAGTGTGTTGTGTGAGGAAGGAGAAGTTATCGAATTGGTTTTTTCCTTTTTTTTTTAAATGTAATTTTTTGGTTATAAAATATATTTATTTGTATATTTTTGTTGTTTTCTTTAAAAAATTAAGTTTAAAATTTACGTTTGTTTTATTTTAAAGTTATGTAATGTTTACAAAAATCAAAGTTGGTTTCGAAAAACCACCGTCAATGTTGATGTAATGTTTTATTTTTATTAATTTAATGTTTTGATTTTATAAAAATAATAGTTTTATTTAATTTTGTGTTAAAATAAAAAGAAAATAAAAAAAAATTGAGGATGAAAAGAGAAAATTTTTCATTGATGGTAGAGGGTGTTCTTTAAGGTGTTATTGTATGATGTAACGTTGATGTGACAGTAATGATGAATAGAGAGGGTATTCATTGATGGGAGAGACCTGATATATCTTACGTTGTTTTCATCTTTGTATTTTTCTCGTCATTCTTCTCTTTGATATCATTTATTGTCTTCTCAATATCTCTTAAACCGAAGTTTAAATAGAGATTATATGAGACTCGACAAGTGTAAATGTGTAATCATAATGTCTTTCAAAAAAGAAAACATAATTAAAGTGTTGTATAGATATATTTTTGACTTCAACTATGTGTGGTAGTATCTACTTAGGTACACTTATCTCGGTACGCTAAAATTTTACTGGGTGATTGTGTAAGTATCAATACGGTACAAGGGATTAAGGTTCCTTTTGATTTACTTTTATAAAATTATTAGGGTGGAGGGAGCACGGAGCACCCTCCATCCCATCTTTCATCTCTCACTTTCTCTCTCTTCCACATCATCCATCTTTTCCCATCTCATTTTACAAGGAACGGTCATCTTTCTCTATCTCTCATCTCTCACTTTGTTTTTTTTAAAAGGCAGATTTGAATTACTGACAAGCCACTGGCCCACCCGATTATCTCCACGTACTATACCAAATAAGACACTTTGAGTATCTGATGTTTTGTATTTATAATAAACCGACCCGTTTTTTTTTCTATATAAATACATGTTGACTTGTTTATTTTGTCACGTTTACAAAGTAGATCCCCAATAAGTTCAACATTTAGATTCTTCACTTCAAAATAATTTACTTAATTAGTTAGAAATGACCAATGAAAACGGGAGTTTGTTGGGCAGGCGGGTTTAGATGACATTTTCTAAAATTCAAATAGCACTCAATAGTTTAGGCAAGTCGTCTAGAGTTGGAGATACCGGTTGGACGTCAAATATTATATAGTAGAGGATAAAGCTCGATGAGCCGCCACCTTTCTGAATTGAACTTTCATAAGAGAGGAGGGAGTGCTGTGGGATGGGAGTGTGATACCACATGGTACCATTTTGTACACCATCCCCACCTTGCAAGATGGAGCAATGAAATATCAAATTCATGAGCACCATCTATCATTTCATCTTGCTAAAAAGTAGACCCCACTTCCAACATGCTCTATAATGCACTCAATTTATATTAGTTTAATATTTTATTAAATGAAAATTAAAGTTTAAAAAAAAAAAAGTGAGAGATGAATCCCTTTGGAGCTTGCATATCAACTGAATCTCTCACTATCAGTATAAAAAAATATAACGTATTTTGTCAAATGAATGGATGGTCAAAGAAATTAAATGTTAATCGATACGATCTAAGTCTCTAAGAGGCAACACTATGGTTCACTCATCTTTCACAAGGATTAGTTCCTGTCAGCGTCACATCAGCGTTACATTAGCCAAGGACTAATCCTCCAAAACATACCTAATGCAAGGACTAGTTTGGGACCCATCATGTATACCACTAAATCCTTAAAAATACCACACACACATCTAATAAATAGACTCATCTTTGCAGGGACGGATGGCCAAATGACGAGTTGGAGACGAGTTCTACCTTATGGTGTGGACTTGTCCATAGGCAAGGGACGAGCGACAGATGAGCCACAAATGAACCATTGTGGAGACTCTAATAGCCACAAATTAAATAAATAAAAATTTGAAATTTGGAGCTACAGATCAATAATTGCAAATAACATTATTAGACCATTCATAGTCGTTCATCCTTTTCACCTACACTTTTTTTTTATCACGTCAGCTTCACTTTGTTATCCCTTTCACCTTCTCTTTTTTCCCTTAACACTTCATCTTTAAATTTAATACCTCATTATACCCCACAATATCCAACTATACCCAATCAAAACCAAACAAATAATATAAACAAAAGACATGAACCCCACTCCTCCCTTCTCACTCTAAGTGATATCCTTCACCTATCCAGTTCATCCCCTTATTTCACCTACCTTTAACCATCCACCTTCTCATCACATCTCTTCACCTATCCATTTCACCTTTCCTTTACAAATAGTCTTAGTTGGGTTGAGTTTGAGGGTTTGCAAATCTGGCTTTCTTGTACTTTGTTCAATAGTCAAAAATTCATATGTGATAACTCTAAACTAGGTAGTTCGGAAACCCTGCGTTGCGGGGCTGCAATTCTTGTTTTTGCGCGTTTTGTCCTTTAAAGACAATACCATAAACACAAAATCGTAAATTTGTTTACTCCCATATTAATAATTTGGTAGAACTAATGTTTAAAAAAAACTCCCAAAAAAGAAATAAAAACACAAATATTCTTATTTAAGGACAATGTCACAACCATGTCTAAAAGTTTGCCACTCCATCCAAGGTTAAGTTTGTTTAATATTTAATATGTTAATTGATTATGGTTTTACAGTTTTTTTACATGGTATGCCACGTGACAACATGTGGATAGTGACACGTGGTGGGTAATCAAATATATATATATATATATATATATATATACATATATATATATATTAAAGGACAATACCACAACGACGTTCAAAATGTTGCAACATCGCATACCTATATTCAAAAGTTAAAAAAAAAAAATCAAAATACATGTGCAAGGAGAAAAAAATAAGTCTGACTTGTACCGCGTATAGGTAATCAAATATATATTTATTAAAGGGCAATACCACAACCACGTTTAAAAACCAAAAACAAAAACACTCACATAAAAAAGCTACAAAAGTTAAAAAAAAAACCCAAAAAGTTACAAAATATATGTTATAAAGAACAAAATGTAAAAAAAACAACAATGATAAAATCAAAACACCAAAGAAACAAAAAATACAACAAAAGTTACAAAACAAAAACAAAAAAATGTTAAAAAAACAAAAAAAAAATCAAAACATATGTCATTTCTATATGAAACTTGTATGTAAAAATGCTACAAAAGTTATTAAAAAAACCAAAAGTTATAAAAAAAATATGTCACGAAAAACAAATGTTACAAATTGTAAAAAAACAAAAATGGTAAAATAAAAAAAAATACAACAAAAGTTATAAAAAAAATGTTAAAAAACCAAGAATTACAAAACATATGTCAAAGTATAAAACTTGTAGAAAATAAATTGAAAAAAGAATTAAAAAAAAAAGGAGGTGGCAACAAACACCCCAAAAATGAAGGCCTAAAGTTAACTTTTAAGAGGAGAGGGAGCACCCTCGGTGAGCATATCGGCGTCGCTCGGCACCGGCGGTAACACTGCCGTCGAGGGCCGGTGCCGAGCCATTTTGAAGAACTTTCGGTGAGCAACACCGCATGACCCATGTGTACTATATATGTTAAAATAATAAAGCAACGTCCATATTTATATATATATGTATTATTTATATATATCAATTGCAGGTTTATATATATACATGTATTATGTATCTATATATATTGCAGGTTAAAAAGAGAAAGAGACGAGAAGTCATACTTCGGTTTTTTAAATTTAATATATATTTTTTGTTTTAGCCCCTAAACTTTTATTTATTTACGAAATAATTTATATAGTTTTAAATGTTTTTACTTTTAGCCTCTAAACTATTATAAAAGTTTTATTTGTTTGATATATTTTGTTTAAAAGTAGTATTTTTTATTTATTTATAAAGAAATGTTATGTTTTAATTTTATATAGTTTGTTATTTTATGTATTAAAAATAAATGGGGAAAAAAAATGAGCTGGAATTTGGGGAAGATTGGTGAAAGTAGCGCCACCATTTTACATTAATAACCACACCACCACCATCACCATCGCCACCGCCACCGCCACATCCACCACCACCTCCATTACACCGTCGCCGCTACCATCATTGCCGCTGCATCGCGCGGGCATGCGTCTAGTCCTTAAACAAGGATATGTCTTTAAACAAGGATGTACTTTTGAGTTTTATATAATGCAATTTCTATGTTTTTATGTTTTTTAAGGATATGTAAAGATGTTTCTATGGTTAGAGGTAAAATTAAAGGATTTTAAAGATTTGTAAAGATATGATGTGACAGCTGACTAGACAATTAAAGACGTTTAATAGCACTCTAGTATTCAAGTAGACGTTCTTAGTAAACGTCTTGGGATGTTTTCATTCATTTACTCATTTATATAATTACAAAGGAGATAACTTATATGCTTCCGGAAGTATATAAGTCTGGTACTTTCCACACACAATAATTTTAAGTAAATGATATAATGTGTATATTTAACGAACTTGAAATTAGAACAATAGAAAATTTTTATAAAGAAATTTAGTAGAAACATGTTTTTTTTAAAAAGGGTTTAGTACTTCAAAATGTAAGCAACTTATCTCGTTTTGTCATTGTGGGTATGCAACTTTAAGCTTGTGCATTGTATGTAAGTAACTTGTTATTTTGATCAAATCATGTAACATTTTTACTTGCACCAATCAAAAATTTGCATGTGGCAGCTCATATGGTTTGCCACATATATAATTTTACATGATTTGATCAAAATAACAAGTTACTTACATACAATGCACAAGATTAAAATTGGATACCTACTATGACAAAACGTATAAAGTTACTTACATTTTGAAATACTAAGCCCAATAAAAACACCATAAATTACAACTTAATGTTATATAAATAAAAATAGTAATATATACGTCTCCCTTTACAAAAGAAAAGTGATATTTGTATCATTATTTTTGATGTATGTACCACAATGTACAAGTTGTACAGTTAACTGTACAAGTTAATGATGCACAACTGTGATATACCCATTAAAAAAATGGTACTAATATCACTTCCTTTACAAAATATATAGCAAAGTTTAATTTAGGTCAAATCTAACACGTTTAATATTCAAGTTTAGGTCTAACAGTTTTGACATAGCTATCACGTGCTTTTTGTTTTTCTTTTCATAAAGGAAAGGGTCCATGTATGGGAATTTTACAAAATGCTTAATATGTCCATTGATAATCACTACGAATCCATGATTGGTTTGTTTGTCGGCATGAGTAAACGAGAGTTTCATAATTTAGATACTTGAAACTTTGATTGATGATCTAAAGAATGTATATCCGATCCATTAATGAATAAACCTTGTTTGGCGTTTTCCAAAACTCAACTTGTGGCATAAGGCAGTCTCCAACCCACTCGCCCAGCACGTCGTAAAAACTTGTAGCGCCCTCACCCCAACGTGCTCGGATTGGTGTCCGGTGTGTTAGCCAGGTCGCAAGGCCAAGGTGCTTCAGGGCACATTGTTCGTTCGGTTTGAAAGGAGTATTATACTATATATATTAATATTATTGATGTTTTTTTTTTCAAACCATCCAATGTTTTTTAAAAGAAAATTGAATTGTTTTCTTTTTTTTTCTTCATAAAAATAATTGTTAGATGGGACAGTTTGATTTTTTTTTCCTGAAAACTCCATAAATACACAAACATTTTAACCATTGATTTTAACCACCACAATTTTCAATTTTTTTATATTTATATATCCATTTCACAGATACATTCTACAACAAAATTTCATTCACCACAGCACCATGTCTTCCAATGTCAGTCCTAGTGCTGATGATCTAGCAACGGTTGCACAATTATTTTACTATTTCAATGACATTAAATTATGGGAATTATTCGCCAACTTACCAAGCATGGAACGACATCAAAGGCCCGAGAACAAGCCAAAACTTCAAGACGACGATAAAGAAGTGGTACTAGGGGTTATTTCGGGCGAGATCGTGAAGCGATATAGGCAAGCTAATGCATCACTACTTTGATGAAAATCACAGTTACATCGACGCCCAAGTTGAAAGATGATATCGAATGACAAGAAACATGTTCCTTTGAGTAGTCGATGAAATTAGAAATTTAAATTAGCAACTTTTTCCCCACATTTCAAATTTTTCGTTCAAGTCACGTGATTAAATAGGGATCTTTTTAGCATTCATAGACACCACAAAGATGTTACACCAATTGGCATACGATACCCATGTGATAAGACAGAAGAATATTTACAAATAGCTGGCAAAACAACGATCCTTGAATCGTTGGATAAACTTTGTAAGTGTGTATACAACCTTGTAATTAAGTAACATATACTTAAGGAGCATTGATTGTATGCACTGGGCATGAAGAAATTGTCCAACTTTCTGGAGGGGTCAATTCACAAGAAGTGATCACGGGCATCCAATAGTCATGCTTGCAGCCTTTGCCTTGTATGATATTTGGATTTGGCATTCTTTCTTTGGCATTGTAGGGGCAAACAACACATCAATGCCCTTCAACAATATTTGTTGTTGAACGATCTACTGATGGAACCGCACCCCCGAGTGCATTTGAGGTCGATGAAAACCAATACGAGTTATTATCTCGTCGACGAGAAAAAAATACTTCAAAAAGGTCCAAGAAAATGCAAGATAGGATGTTGAATGAGCATTTAATATGCTCCAGGGTAAATAGTAGATCATTGAGAATCTGACAAGAGCTTGGACCATAAACAAACTCACACCAGTCATATACACTTGCATCATATCTATAATACCTATTAAAGCATTCTACCCCGTCCCCTCTTTCTAAAAAAAATAATAATTGATATCCCTGTTTTACCCTTACAATTTATTAATATTCTATCACTTTTAACTCTTAAAATACCCATCTTACCCTTTTTATAATAGATATTTACACCATTTATCTCTTAGCTTTTAAAATAACTACAATACCCCCTTTACATCAATTACCTATACTACTCGTCCCCGCCGCCACCACTAGTCGCCACCACCATCACACCGGCGTCGTCGCATTGCACGGGTATCCCTCTAGTTACATAATATGAATGTTGAAGAAAATGGATATGTAATAAGTACTTAACTGCCAAATTATACAACTAACAAACCTTCAAAGTCGAACATTTGAACAAATCAATTTAGCTCGTGTTGAAAATATCTAGAAACTACGCGAAAGCGAAAGATATCATAACCTTTGCGCCGATTAAACGGATTACGATTGGAATCAATGTAGTAATATTAATTAATCGTATTGTTTGTTTAATTTTAATTTATGTCTTTTTTAAGTTTAAATTAATTTTTTTTTTATTAATGTAATGTTTTTTTATTAATATAATTGTATTTTTTTTCTTAATGAAATGTGTTTGTTTTTATTTAATACAATGTGTTTTTTAATTTAATATTAATGATAACATAATATTTTAAAACTGAGGTTTAAAATTGAAAGATTGGAAATAAAATTGATTCAATGTAAAAATTCAATGTGATAATAAATACTTTAAAACTAAAAATGTGTTTAAAACTCAAAATGGGTTGGAAATGACTTTGCAAGAAAGAAGGCTTTGACATTTGAAGTGATAATCGCTAGTAGTGGGCATTTGGGAGTTGCATTGATCACTTGCCCACCGATTATAGCCACCACCCGCAAAGAATCACTTCCATTATTTCATATCATATCTAATATCAAATCAACACTAACATTTCTTTAAAGAATCACGACTTGTCGTGATTCCATCATGTCTATTGATGATTTGTGGGGTTTTTTTTTAAATTTAATTCTTTCATCTCAGTTTGATTCCAACATGTAAATTAAGAGAAATGGTAAATATTAGCTACAAATTCTTTAACCAACCATCTTATATGTACTCAAGTGGTAAGTTAAAAAAGACCCAAATTCATATCCAGGTTCTGGTTAAAATAAAACAAGTATTAATGTAAAATAAATAAAACAATCTTTTTCTCTTAACTAAAAATCAATGTGCATCATGAAATCTTCGTGCATCTGTTTTATCATGATCTAATGGTCAAGATCTTATTGTATTTGTTTTACTTTAATACTTGTTTTACAATAACCAACCCCTTCATATCTAACCATGTAAACATTTTGCGAAGGGTAAAGAAAAAGAATATAACAAAAAATCACAAAAATATCGGTTAGAACGCGTTTATTAGAGTCAAAGACTCGGTTTTTTCTTGATACCTAAATATGAACCAATATACAAAGAAAGAAAGAATAACAACGGATTTTCAAATTTTGAAAAATAAAGTTTGTGTGAGAGATAAGAATATTTTTTGCACGTACATTATGAGAGTTCGAGCTTATATTTTTCACAGGCTCAAGTTAATAAGGTTTGTTCGGCTAATAAAAGTTTAACAACTTATGCAAAATGTAAACGTCTAAATCATAAGCTACTTGAAATAGTATTTTAAAGATAGTTTTAGCTTATGAAAGAATAAATTACCTAAATACGTATTAATTAATTAACTATATTTCACATTGTGAGTTTATTTATTTGTATTTTTATATCATTATAAATTAATAAGCACCGGCTAATATGATAAATACTTATATAGGAACAAAAACTCAATCTAGCTGCTACGAGCTAATAGCTGTCAACTTAAGTTATCAAGGACTAGCTACATGTAAAATCAACAGTCACTATTAGAAAAGGCCTTGAACTTGTACGAGTACGAATTAAGTAGCAAAAAACCTTATTGAATCTAAGATAACTTGAACGACATTAACGTTAAAATTGAGAGGCTACCAACCTTAGTGTCATTGGCCCGTCGAAACATCCTGGTTGGGTCTTTATGTTGCCCGTTGTGTGCAAACTGTGATGAAACAGCTGACCATCTGTTTACTGAGTGCCCGGTCGCTCATGGAGTTGGAACGTTATCTCGAATTGGTGCAGGCTACCGGCTTTGTTTTTCTTTGGGATGTAGGATATTTTTAAAGCAACTGATTTTCTTCAAGGATCCCAAAAATGGAAGAAGTAAATCACGCGGTGTTATGCTCGACTGTATGGATTTTATGGAAGACGAGGAACGAGAAATATTTCAACCTAAGACCGATGTCAATACTTTCCATGGTGGATGAAATAAAGGCTCTAAGCTTTCTTTGGATTAAAAACAGGGGCAAGTTGCTATCAATAACGTGGGAAACTTGGAGATTTTGATTTAGCCTCTTGGGCACTTTAATGTCTTTAATCTTTATGATGTTTGTTCTTGGTGTTCTCTTATGTACTGTAAATAACTCTTGTTTCTATCATCTAGCAACCTGCTAGACTAAGAGGGGAGGGTATGCAAGCATGCAGCGAGATGGGGGAGCGTTACCGCTCCGATACCGCGTGTTACACCGCCTCCCCTGTTCCGAGATGGCGCGAGATGGAAGAAACAAGATGGAAAACGGGATGGCGCTCAACGAATCAATCTTGCATGTCTCTCCTCTCTAACGGTACATTTGACCGTTGAAAAAGCTTGGCCCCACCCCCACGGTTACCTTTTTTTTTTTTTAAATACCAACTCAAATTACAATCTTTTCAACAAACAAAAACCACATCATTTTTATACTTTTCCAAACCCAAAACACAAACAAATACAACACCATTTCTTCACTTTTCAACCAAAATGGAATCAAGAATGGTAAACCATAACCCAAACAAAAGTAAAACCCACGGTACGTCTTCGTCCCAAACCAACCCAACCCACAGCCGTGGCCAACCCAACCCAATCCGAACCCAACCCATCCGAAACCAAACCCAACCCATCCCAAAGCGAAGCCAACTCAACACTATTACCTTGGGTTCCGATTTTTGGACACCCGATTTTTCAAATGACATGACAAACCAACAAGGTTTCCCTAATTTTTAATCCAAGCCAATTATTCACAAGGTTTTTCGCAATTTGGAAACCAATTTAGAAACCAATTTGGAAACCAACCCGGGTATAATGATTATAGGGTGAACGTCGACGAGGATGGTAAAGAAGAAAATGAAGTGGATCTGGAAGCGGGTGAGTTGAAGAGATATTGGAGACTTAAGAAGTTCGAGCTCCTAAAAAAAGGGGAAGGAAACCAAATTGCGTTTGGGAATAAGATGAAGAAGATGTAAAAATTGTGAGAATGTTCCAATATATTTATACGACCATTTATCTATGAATATTTAGGGTCGCACACGAAGAATGGTGAGGCGCTAATTGAACTTTATTTTATGATAAAAATCATCCAGAAATGAATAACTGGAAAAGTTTCCAAAAATAGATTTGGAAATAACGAGTGGGTTGAAACCGCGAAACGGGTTAAAAATTGGATCGGGCACCGAGCACCACGGGCCAACCCATTTGACCATGGGCCAAACAAAGTTGACCCACGGGTCCCCATGAAATCGGAGACGAAGAAAGAAGGGAGGGGGAGAAAAAAATAGGGATTTTTTTCTTTTTAGTTAAAATAAGGTTTTAAATAAATTAAAATCTATGGGTAGTTATATTAGTTAAACCCTAGATATCCAAACATTGAGTCTTAGTTATTGCCTTGTAGATGAATTCTTTTGTGCATTTTAATACCACTTGTGAAACTCAAAATTCCATCCCTTCGTCTCAAGACGAAGGGCACTTGTTGCACAAAAGTTTTTTGGCTACAATGAGAGAGGGTTCGTCTGTGGTCTCTCATTGTCTATCTATGAGAAAGACACTCGAAAGATTGCAAAAACTAGGAAAAGCTCTTCCTGACAAACTTGCTAGAGATCTCATGATCTCACCGCTAGATGAATCTTGTAAAGATGTCATCGAAAGATTCAAACACTCCGAGTGTACCTTCGAAGAGCTACTCAATACTCTTCAAAAGTTTGATGAAGAGAACTTTGTCTAAAACCTTGATCATATGAGAGTGGATGAACCAATCAAAGTTGAAAATGATGAAACCAAGAAAGTCACCTTGGAAGTAACTCCATTTTCAAGAAACCCTAGTCCTTTATTCTCTATTTGTCTCCCTTGTAGACGATTGGGACTATGGAAGCGAAATTTCCAAATCCATTCTAGAGTTGAAGAGCCAAATCGGTCGAATGTACATGTTTTTGGATTATACTCTTGCACTCCAAACACATGGGTGTTCGACATTGGCTGTGGAATACACATTTGTAATTCTACAAAAGGTTTGAAGAGAAGTAGAAAGCTAAGGCCAGGAAACTTAGACTTACACGTCGGTAACGGCGAGCATGTTGGAGTCGAGGCTATAGGAATACCTAGTGGTCTAGTGTTAGTTTTGGACAATTGTTGTTATACCCCTGGCTTGACCAGAAATATTATTTATGTTGCTCGTTTGAATGAGTCTGGGTTTACCCATGGTTTTCAGACAACGGTATTAAGGCTCATAAGGATGGGTTGTTTTATTTTGAAGCAATTCCAAATAATGGCATTTACGAAATTGACATCCTAGCTCCTACTTCAACTAATTCAGTATATGTATGTGATAAAAAGGCAAAAAGGTTGATTTTTCTCATATCGCATAGCAAAACTCCAATCAAATGGAACTTTGACGTCATTAGGAAATGATTCTTATGACGTGTGTGAATCTTGTTTAAGTGGCAAGATGACCAAGAGTCCTTTCAAGGGTAACCCCGAAAGAGCTAAAGATCTACTAGGCCTAATACATACCGATGTGTGCGGACCTTTTAGAACACCAACCAGAGATAGTCAGAGTAACTTCATTACATTCATTGATGACTTTAGTCGATATGGCTATGTTTATTTAATAAAACATAAGCATGAAGCTTTTGAAACATTCAAGTTCTTCCAAAATGAAGTAAAGAATCAACTCAGTAAGACTATTAAGGCACTAAAATCTGATCGAGGTGACGAATATATGAGCCAAGAGTTTATGAATCATCTGAATGAATGGGGAATTGTTTCTCAGTTCATTCATCCTTATACTCCACAACACAATGGTGTATCCGAAAAGAGAAATCGAACATTATTAGATATGGTTCGATCAATGATAAATCGAACAACTCTGCATGTTTCCTTCTGGGTTATGGATTAGAAAGTGCAACATATATTCTTAATATGGTTCCAACTAAGAAGGTAGATAAGGCACCATACGAGTTATGGCACGACAAGAAGCCGTATATGTCTCATCTAAAGATCTGGGGTGGCCCGGTTTATATAAAATGGGAATCGGCAAATAAGCTTGAACCTATCACTATAAAAAAATTGGCTTTTAAGGACTGAAAAATCAGTCTCTGATACACCATGATCAGTTACTAATAGTGTATCAGGGACTGATTTTGCTAGTTGCTAG
>JAOXNX010000032.1:7885702-7907385 GCA_028566075.1 Solidago caesia
TTATGGAGGAGAGAGAGGCGGGAAAAGAAGCCACCAGAGCCTTCTCCAATATCCTGTTTTAGTATATATTGAGATATCAAAATTTAAAAACTATTGTTTGCCGGTATGTAGGCAATGAAAAGACAAAGCAAAAGGAAGCTTGAAATGTTACATACGTCTCTCTCTTGGGATCCCCCAACTTTCACACATCAACCTTCTTTTTCTCAACCTATACATACATATAACCTTAAATAATTACTGCAATATCAACCTCAGTAAGTTTACACACAAACCCTAACTTTGCAATTACCTATTTATTTATTTACTTATTTATTTATTATTTTTCACTTTTTTTTATGTCAATACATTATTTATTATTATTATTTTACTGTTTGATTTGTAAAAAAGTAAGTAAGTAACACCAATGCCGTCTTCCACGGGTTTTGGGTCCCAATACCAAGACGGTGTATGGAGAGGTTGACATGTAGATAGCCTTATCCCTACCACGATAGAGAGACTACTTCCAGGTTCTATCTTGGATAGAAAAGGACCCCCGGCCTTGCAAGGCATCAGGATAGAACCCTTGATCCAAGGGTGTTAACCACTTGATCCAACCTTGCTGGTTTTAATTTTACTGTTTGATTTGTGTATATGTATAATTTGATTTTTACTAATTATGTTAATGAATTATTGTTGGTTGCTGAATATGGAATTTTGATATTTTATATCATTCCGGCATTAGCTGGGTGGTAGGGGTTTTTGCCTCTTGGGAAAGGACCAGGTTCAATACCCGACATTGGTGAATTTAAGAATATTTGGATAGTTTAGGAGTAGGATTACGAGTAGAAATAGTGTAATATTAGCCGTTAAAAAAAAACGGATATAAAGCTGAAGAGAAGGAGAAAATTACGTGTTAATTCACATATGGTTAGGTCTATGCATATGTGAAAAGTGATTAGATGTTTAAATGACAACAAAAGTAGTTGAAACTTGCTAAAGCCTAAAAAGCATCTTATTTGATTTGTACACAAGTGAGTGGCCGTTGCAGACGAATCCAGTTACATGTGAATAAACACATAATTTTGTTAAATTGTTCACCCCGCTCATGGAGGGCTAATGATATTTTGCTACTATATATATATATATATATATATATATATATATAGTCCAATTTTTATGTTTTAGTGTCTTAACTAGTCATCGGGTAACACATCGTTTTAGTTTAGGCCAAAATGAGGAAGGATTTGAGAAACTTACTCATTTTCTTTTTTTTTTTTGCCAAAATTTGGGATTGGGCTTGTGAGTACACAAGAATGAAAAAGAAATAAAACAAGTTTTGTTGCGTGCCTTACTTGATAGCAATGCCTGTATTACGCAAAAAATCAGATGTGTTTAACTTCTGTTTCTTTACGGAATGAATGTGTGTTACCTTGTGTACTTATAGGTTAGTTAGATACTTAGATAACAATCATAACATGCTATTAATACACTTTTCCAAGCATTTGATTGGGTGTAGTAAATATGAGGTGTGTACCTTGAATTTGACCGGCTTATCTATTACTTATTAGTATTCAACGACCCCTGTCAATGAGTGTTGAAATATTCTTACCCCGTTCCTTTGTTCAATTTAAACTCGACACTCTATTATTAGTTCTATTGAATGTTGCTTTTATTTTGTTCAACATTTTAAAGGGAAAACATTAAGAATCTTGAAAATTCAAGTTACGGTAGGATTGAAGTTATCATTTAGGAGGAGTCTTTTGAACGTGTCTATTTTTAACCTCCCTGCAAGATGTAGTATTTTTTTATTCTTGCTGTATTAATTAGTTATTAGTATTGATTGAATGCTGAAATAGTTAGTCCTTAGACAACAGCTACTGTCTACCAAGTATCCTATAAATGCTGCCTAAACGATGACCCTGGTGATTGGTTCGCTAATTAGCTGCTTTGAGCTAGGTTTTATTGACAAGAAAAGCAACGTTGAAAAATGTGATATTGGTTGAAGGGTGATTTTGATAGGTAACTCGAGGTTAATCTACTGTTTGTTAGCTGTTCTCATATCATATACGGTTATATTGTGTTCTCGAGTTTAGAATTAGAGGAGAGCAAAGTTAGGGAAAAAAAGGATAAGTAAATGCGATAAAACTGAAGGAAGATAAGTTAGTTAAGGTGCATTCTAGAGTTGGAAGGAAAATGACGGAAGCGAAATGGTTCCTTCACAATCATCCCACATTTGGAAGGAGGATTTTGTTAGAAAAATGCATCGAAATGACGAAACTCTCCTTGTGTTCTTTTCTCTACCTTTCATAATTATATCCGAAAACTACACTTTCTTTAAAAGGAAATGGTTGAAAGTTAGTTATTAATAAAAGCCCCAAAATCCTTTTTCTTTTTTTAATTCTTTTTTTTCCCTTTTTTTTTCCATTTGTCTCCTTGATTAGTCCGAGAAAAAAATAAAATAAAACTAGTCTACTACTCACTCAGGGACGTCATCGAAAATAAAATAAAATGATAATAACTAAAGTTGTCTTTGTTCTTACGAGATAGAGACTTTGATGTTAATTAACAATGATTTTATCTACTTCTCATTCCACTTGTATTTTTTTGTAGCACATGGGAACAGTATATGCATTTTGTTGACAAGTATACCAATGTGAGGTTTTCCAATCCTCTACCATTAGAATGGTGGTTTTTTTTTTTTTATCTTTTACTTATTTTTATTTGAATAGATAGATACTGTTTAATGGATCTCTTATATAATAGGAGCTGCTGAAGAAGCTACCGTCTTCTCGAGCAACAATAAAAAAGATGATTTAACTTTCTACTATGGCACACGATACTTCATTTATGAAATGCAGATGGATACGGTTCTATATTTTATAATGGATTTTGCTATTCGTAGCACTATGGGCTATGAATAACACGCATTAGAGTGTTGTATATAAAATAAGCGTCCCTTAAAATAATTTTCAACCGCTATGTACAATACTTTACTTTTGCTTAATCATAGCCCTAAGAGCTATGATTAGCAAACTCCTTTTATAGAATGGCATCTCTAATTTTTGCTTCTAGCATCTTCGATTCATTTACACTGTGATCACCATAGTTGTTACTTCTCTTTCAAATTGATTTTGATATAGCCAGGTAAATGGGTGAATGGATGAGGTTTTCCCTATTCAGGTTATCCGGGGAAGGTGTGTCTTTTTTTGACTCGGATGTACGTGGCCTAAGAGGGGTATCCCGCGACCGTTTTTGAACATTTCCCTGGCCACCTCCAAGATTGTATCTAGTGGGATTCTAACCTAATATCTCATGTAAAGAGGGCTAGCATTCTATATGACCGTATGTGGGGTTACTAGATCAATAGAAAGTATTTTTTTTAGTGTTTCTTAGACGTTATATTATCATATTAACAATAAAAGTAACTTCTAGAGGTTCTAGACATCTCACTTTTAATCTCACATGTTCACTTTGTCAAAACATTCAATGTTATTTATCAATCATATGTTTCTATTTAAAGCCTACTTTACAACTTACTCATTATCTATACTCTTGATGTCTTATATTCAGGTTATTTCAAAATTCAGGTCATCTTAACGGATTCTGATATGTGATGATAAATAACTATATATATATGATGAAATTGCTAATTCTTGATTTGGAAGCTTTAAGGTGTTTAACAATTATACTCTTAATCTGGGGTCTTGATTATTGATGTGTGTTAATGAAGTTGAGAGAAAGGGTTCACAATTGCTTTGCTCAAGATAACCTTTCCCAGGGTCACATGCCGTGGGTGATAATTACCCTTCAAATAATAGTTTGTTGGTTAGTAATCTAGAACAAATTCAATCCTCGGGTTCCCACACAAAACTTACAATGCTCACAGTTTGGTAAATGAACCAACTTCTAGTTGAGTGATTTATGTATTTGTGGTTTATCTAGTAATCTTTTAAGTTTTAAGTTAGAGTTTTGCCCCTTGATGAATAATGTAAAGATAGGCGGCAGAATGGGTAATATAGAAGAAATTAGCTATACCAGGAATAGGTCAAATGGGTCAAAATAAAAAGTCTCTTAATGTGTATCCAATTGCTTATTATCTCCTACTTTTTTATATTATACTAAAACGGGTTATCATTCTTGATTCTAATGATATTGTTTTGAAACTGTTGGTTTGGACCCAAACCCCTATCTGACCCACTGCCACTTCCATAAAAATATAGGGTTTTGATGTTAAAAATTATGGGCTTTCTGTAATGATTACTGACTATTAAATATCTGCCATTTGCTTCTTGGTGATGAACAGTGCTTTAACTAAGACACAACAAATGTTTTCCTTTCTTAAACGGTTTCAACATTATGCAAACAACTGGATGGCCGGAGTTTGCTAATACCAGTCTCAAATCCAGGACCAGAACTTGAATGGCTACATGTATGGATGTCATGTTTTACAACCAGACCGGATGAAACAAATTTATTGTGGTTAGATACAGTATTAAATCAAAATAAGATGAACCAGAGAGGATTCTTGGCATCTGAGCAAATCTCTAATATACGTGTATCAAATGAATTCGATGGTCTGAATCTTTTTGGAGGTCAACATCAGATGAATGTTCAAAATTCAGGTTTGCTGCAGCCCTTACAACAACAGCAATCTGGGTTCAGTGACATACAACATTTGCAACAGCAACTCATGCTTAAAAAAATGCAAGAGCTTCGAAGGCAAAAAAGCATGCAGCAAGTAGACACAAGGCAACATAACTTTGTAAACCAAGCGTCTCTCTTTGCTAAACAACCAACTGACCACTGTTCAGATGACCTAATTAATCCCGTTCGCATGGGTTTTGTGCAGCAGCAGGATGATCATTCTCTATACGGGGTTCCTGTCTCTAGTTCAACGGGGCCATTCAACCCGTTTCCTTATGGTGCCACTGATAAGGCCCTGACACGACAAATTCCAACCTATGGTAATTCATTTCCTGGTAATCAGCATCACACTTCTGGTCAAGGGTTAACTAGCTGGATAAACATGGAGCAAGTTCAACAAGTGAAGCCGACCTATCAAATTGATTCGGACCAGATGTTTAAGGGCCCACAAGATCTGACGAGCCCTTCAGAAATATCACATGATGAACCTGCAATGCCTTCTTTAGATCCCGAGGAAGAGAAATTTTTGTTTGGTTCAGATGTAAATATCTGGGATGCTTTTGGAAGTGACAGAACCTCTAATCTGCAGGATGATAATGAATTCGGAAGTGGAATCCCTTCTATTCAAAGTGGTAGCTGGAGTGCTCTTATGCAATCGGCAGTTGCGGAAAGCACTGGCAGAGATACAAGCTTGCTGGAAGAAATACCTGGTTTGACTTCTCAGAATCTTCAACATCCATCAGATAGACCCCCTCCAAACAATGAAATTGACAACTCACTGCTAAACTCTCAGAGTAATGATAGTACACAAGTCATGCATGAAGAAATTGCTCATGGTGACGGTATATGGAGGGTTGATGCTCATTCTAATTCCATTGTTGATCTGACACCCGCAAGTACTTCCATGGATAGTCAACAGATTAACGAAGGTTTTGCTGTGAATACTGCTGCTTCCATACCTAATTTAAGCAACATGCATGGTGATAGTCAGTTTGGCCAACTCCCTTCAATCAGTCATCAACTTAATTACTGGAAACATGTTGCGTCAACAGTGAAAGCACAGCATCATCTGAACCAGGTTTCTGAATCATTAAATAGTTCTGATAAGGAGGATGTAAAGCTGCATGAAATAGAGAGCCGAAGGAATAGGGAGAGCTCTCACGACAGCTACCAGTCCACCTCATCTCGTCAGCCCATCTCTGATGCTGGTGATGTGAGGGCCCAGTCTGGTCGATTGACTTCCGGGCAACAGAAGTTTCAGTATCATCCAATGGGAAACTTGGATGAGGATGTTGAAACCCCGTATTGGAAAACACAAGGTATCAATACGACGCCAATGTCCTTGCAGCATTTTGGAGGATTAAGAGGTCAGGATCAAGAAAGTCTTGGACACATTAAAGTGAGCAGTCAGGTTTCTACAGTTGGTCAAAATATGCTGGAGCTTATTCGCAAAGTGGATCAGTCAAGAGATGGTGGTACTAGAAGTCATATTAAATCTTCAGAATGCAATTTATCTTCAGAGACACTTGAACCAGATCATTTGGATGGATCGTTAGAAGGGCCACAGAGAAGTCAGTCATTAAACTCTCAAGGGTTTGGTATTCACGTACTCCCTTCATCACAACAGTTGTCTGTACCAGCTAATGCTTCTACATCTTTGAGTTGGGCTCATATCTCTTCTAATCTAAGAAACAAGAGTCAGCCTGCATTGTCTTTTTGGTCTCCTTTTCAAGAAACACCTCTCGCAGGATTCAAGAACACTGATATGGGCACTTTAGGTTCTGTGTTTCCCAGCTCAAGTAGTCAGCTTCAAAACCATCAAATAAAATCTTCTGGAAGCCGGTTAAATATTGCAAAATCAACTTTTGTAGAGCAAGATACTGAAAACAGAAGCAATCTGTTCCCTAATACTGGTACAAGTTCTTTGAATTCACAGGGCTTAGCTTCTGCATTTGAGCAGTCAACAAAAGGGTCCATTCCACCTGTATCATCACCAATTGTTGATCATGGTCAGAGGATGAATGGCCCGCTAGGGAAGATATCCGTGATTGATGCGTTGCCTGTGAACCCTAGTACCAGTCAGATAGATCTTGAAGCCTTTGGGCGTTCTCTTACAACATATAATATTGGTCAAAACAGTTCGGCGAGGAATCAAATGAGTGCCACAGGAAATATGGATCATGATCCTTTCCACAGGGTAGCGAAGAGACTGAAGCGGTCGGATAGCTTATCGGATGGTCAGGTTGAGTCTCAAAGCTTTGTTCTTAGCAATAGCATGACTGTTATTAAATCCGAACACTCTCACATCAGTCCTCAAATGGCCCCAACATGGTTTGACAGATATGGAACTTTTAAAACCGACCAGTTACATGAAACAGTTGGCGAAGTAAAATCAGTTGTCCAACCATTTAATATTGAGAAACTTTCTGGTGGTTTTGAGATTCATGGCCAAGCAAGTCCTGCTGATACTAGTCAAGTTGGTGTTATCTCAAAGTGTCATGTTCCACCATTGGTGGCACGCGAGCAGCCCACTTTATTGCCTATGGATGCTCGTATTCAAAGTCTTGTTACTTTAAGACCAAAGACACACATGCTTACAACAGTTGATCTTTGTCCATGGCTCGTGGAAGTGTCTGGGAGTTTTAAACATCTAAAAGGCATCTGGTATGTGCTAATGTATTTAAGCCTTTTGGTTGATTCACTAATATGCTTGTTTCCGTGATTAAAGCTATGGAAACCACCCAAGTTACCTTAGAGATTGTTACATTTTGGGGGTTCCTATATTCTTTACTTATATTTCCTGGGATTAGAGTGGTTTTGACATTATGGATACAGGTGTCCTAGAAATATTTAACCAAAAACCGGCTGACAACTGATTTTTGGGTAAAACAAACCAGAAAAGTTAGGTTTTTCACTTCCTTTACCGTTCACAATTTTAGCAACGGCTGGATAAACAGAAAACCAACATTTTTAAGCTTTTCGTTTTTATTTCTTATTCGCCTACTTGTACTAGGTCACTGCTAAAATCTTAGCCTATAATAATATATCATGTCACATCTATATATTAGACCAAAACAGTTTATCAACCCCCAGTTTGTAATTTTTTCCCAACTTATCTGCTATGTGACTTTCAAAGCTGATAGACAAATTACTTATTAAAATTTATAATTTGAACTTGTTATCAATTAGAAAACAGTTAGCTGATTAAATGGAAAACTAATCTGCAAGTAGCCGGATTTTTGCTTTAGGTTCAAGAAAGCTCCCAACTGTCGAACCCGTATATTCTGAAAAGTTACCATGAACACTCCTATTTAATGATTTCTGTACTTGTTTTCACATTCCCTATCAAACATAGTTCTGCTACTCAGTTTTTAGTTATTTTGCTTGCAGCACTGGTGCAGTAGAATGGTCCAGAGCAGCCAATCTGCTAATGGAAAAAGTGTGTGATGTCTTGTGTTTATTTCCCATCTTTCTTTTTCATTTGTTTTACGTTGTGTGGCTTTCAAGGTTCTAATGAGTAATGGGCATTTTCTGGTCATAGGTTGATGATGATGGTGACATGATTGAAGATGTACTTCGCATTTCTAGACCAAAAAAACGGCTTATTGTTGCAACTCTGCTGATGCAGCAACTGCTTCGCCCTCCACCCGCTGCTATTCTGTCGTTAGATGCTTGTTCCAACTATGAGAGCATGGTTTTCCATGGGACTCGGCTGGCACTTGGAGATGCAAGCAATCTAGTCTCTTCTGTTAAAAGTTATTCCGGTATCAGTCTTGGGAGAGCAAACAGGTAAAAACTTCAAAAGTTGGAGCAGAGGTTCTATTTTTGACCCATTTACATTATAATGGATCGGTTTGGGCTGTATTTTATCCCTAGTGCACCAAATGGATAATTTTCTATGCATAGCTAGAAAGAAAGCTGTCGGGAGTCTCCCAGGGTGTTTTGAATTGTTTAAATCATCCAAATCACTTTATTTAAAAACTTAGATGGTGATATTAACAGTATGAATTATATCATCTTACCAAATATATTAATTTTATAATTCTAGCGTATGGCCTGTTACAAAAACCCACTTGCCCCACCCATTTTGCCATATCGTGCATTCTTCATCTTGTCTTATTGTTGATTGCTTTGCAGCCGTTCTGATGAAAGCGAGCAATCTGAGAGAATAGATGATCATCGACTTTCGAAAGTCGTCGAAGATTTCAGGAATAAAGCAGGAAAGCTTGAAAATGATTTTCTGAGGTATGAATTTGCTTCTATTTGTACTGGTATTAATATATTTTTTTGGTTATGGAGCCAGTTAATCAATGGCTTGTATGATGCTCCAATATTTCAGCATTTGAGTTATCTAGACAATTTGTTATGTGTCGTCTGGTCCTCAAGAATCTAGTGAATCTAATGTATTAAACAGAAAATATAGTTTGTGGCACAGTTAAAGTTGAGATGATAACGTGTTATAACATTCAGAACTCAAATATCTTTAGATGTTCTATAAAATTTTTAGGCCTGGATGGTGCATGTTATTTACTTATTTTGAATCCTCTATATGCATCAAACCAAGCTCACGAGCCCATGATAAGTTCATAGGATAGCTTGAAACCTATTTGCATTCTGTGGTTCAATTCTGTGTAATAGTACATTTGTTTCATATCGAAACACTTTTTGAATTGTATAATTTGCTATGCAGTAAAGAAGAAAAGAGACAATGCTTCTATTATTATGCATTGATGTTACTTAGTTTGCTCTATGGTTACCCTAAATCTGGATTCAATGACCCAGTTACAGCACTACTACCTCTGTTAGCTAAGCTTTATGTTTTTCTGATCAACTCTTTAGACGATGTATTTTAACAAGATAATCCTTATACTTGTTTCCATAACCGAGTTAATTAGTTAACCGATCCTGTTTGACTTTTAATTTAGTTTCTTCATGTTCCATCATATATATATGTTTTGCTATGATCTATTGTCATTATTTGTAAGATACCTGATCTTCTGGCGCATTGCAGACTTGATAAGAGAACATCCATCTTGGATTTAAGAGTGGAATTTCAAGATCTAGAAAGATTCTCCATCATCAATCGCTTTGCTAGATTTCATGGGAGAGGGCAATCAGATATGGCCGAATCTTCATCTAATGCACCTGCATCAAGACCATTCCCTCAAAGATATGTCACCGCTGTTCCATTGCCTTTAAATCTTCCTGATAGCGTACGATGTCTCTCACTTTGATTATCAGCTAACTCGAATCTTTTGCCTTTAGAGATGATATAAGGTCGTTTCATGTACATCCCTGTGAAATTTTGAAGGAAGTTGTAGGCAGTGTGTATTTTTTTGGGGGATAAAATGGGTAATTAATCTGTCCAGCCACTATCCAAGTAGATATAATATTTAGATACATCTTTTCTTATGGAGTATAGATATACTTTGACGGGACATTTTGTCTGGCCAGAATACATGGGAGTTCTTTGATCAGATTTCAGGTTTTGTTCATATTTTATCTTTCAAGCGAAAGTTACATGTCAATTGATTAAAATGGGTCAACGGATGAGGTTTTTCCTTTTCAGGTTACCCGGAAAGGCGCGTCTTTGACTTAGATGTATGCAGTCTAACCGGGATATCCCTTTGACCGTTTCCGAAGCTTTTCTTCGGCCACCTGCCCACCTCCAAGATGTTTACCTTGTGAGGTTCGAACATGAGACCTCATAGGTCACCTAAAGAAAGTCTATGAAATACATAACGATAGACCTGTGATCATACGATATTCATCAACTTAATTCTTTTGTCCACCTTGCCATCCGTACGATGTTTATGACTTGATGCGCAAGATGTTTTTGCGTTTTACGTCCCTAGATTTCTCTGACGTGTCTAACCAGATTTTACAACCGGTAGACTTTCATACTAATGGCGCCTTTCCTTTTTCTTTGGATGGTGACTTAAAGCCTTGTGAATATAGAGATGTGATATATAAGTGAAGGTATGTTGTTACCTAATATGATTGAATTATTGATTATCAACTTACTTGATTCTCTATAAGGAATTACATGATTTCAAAATGAGATATCAAATCACATGAAGTACATACGCAATATATTACACTCTATAGCAAAACACGTAAATAGTCGAATACAAAGAGTGATTGTGGTTTTAACACTTGATATGTATATAGTTCACTCACTTCGATCATGCATCGTCTCCATTGAATACCATCTTAAACTTTCTCACATTTTCGATACATGTGGTCGCGAACAACCTTTATATCCTCGGCACCTATTATCATGTGATATCCACGAGACCTTATATCTTCAGGCGTATCGTACATACTCATGAAACCACCAAGATACGCCCTGCCACCACCACAACTGCCAATTGTCGGTGTCGTCTTAAGTACACGCCTCTCCGCACTTCTCAACATCTCTATTACTTTGCTATTTATTGGGTTTGACAAATACCCTATGCTTGCACTCAAATCAGATGGTCCCGTATTAATGCAGGCTACTCCGTCAACCATTGCAATCTCTTCAATGTTGTTCACCCCCTCCAGAAATTCCACTTGACACATGATCAAAAACTCTTGTTCAACACTACACAAGTACTCTTTGTCGAGTCTGAAATGAGATGCCCAGACGAGGGAAGGAGCAGTGCCACGGACACCATTTGGTGGATATTTACAACAAGAAACTGCTCTTTTTGGTCATTTCTTGGTTATTTATTTGGGGGAACATGATACCTCGAGGATCAATATCCAAAGCTTTCTTAACCCACACTGGGTCACAGTAGGGTACACGGATGATTGCCGGCGTACTACTCACAGCTAGGGCGTGAAGGCATGAGAGAGCTTGAGGGATGCCACCAGCTCCGAGTTCCCTGTCCACGACCACAAAGTCGTAGCCGGAGAGTCCGGTGATCTCAGCAAGTGTAGGGGAGAAAGATAGTAGAAAATTATTGTAGCCACTTTTGAGGCAAAATTTAAGGGTGGTGTTCTTGTGTTTTATTAGTAAACTCATACTTCTTTTGAAAACAATATTTACTTTTAATTATATATATATATATAGGTGAACGAGTGTTGACAAATAACTCGCTAACTTAAATGCTGTCGATCCCTATCAGTAGCATCCATCCACCATCCATCGGCAATACTTCCATACTTTCTTCATCATTTGAGAGGTAAAAGTTAAAACGAGGGACAGACTCATTAAATGTGATAGACATATTGCATTGAGTCTCACGCAAAAAATTCGTTCTTTGGTAGAACAGATCATCAAGTGCAAAAGTTATTTCCAAAAAAAATATTTTTCTCCTTCCACAAGATCATGACACGTGGAAAGTCACTTGGGTTCACCAAAATAATGCAATGCCCTCTATAATTAGAGAGTATTGTCTTCAACGCAAAGTATACGCAGCTGCTAAGCACACAGTTTCTTAACTGTGCTCGTATCCCTTCGTCCATTATATTTGTCATTCAATTAGGTGTAGTTTAGGCTTACATTTCATCAAGCTTAATTTTCATTCTATACCCTGTAATTATCCATTGAAAAAAACAAACTTGTGTTGAATTTCGATTTGTTGATTATCTTGTTCTTAAATCTTAATCGTCAAATCCAGGACCAACAACCACCACCCTAGTGCTAATATTGCATGAAAGTTAATATCATATAATAGTTATTTATATAACTATTCTAATATTTCTCATAAAGAAGTTCAAATTAACCATGAATATATTTTAAATAGTTGTTTTGTTAATCTATAAATCTAAATGCAGTTTTTGTAGTATTTGTAAAAGATGACTAAAAAAAACGCATCACATGTTTAACATGTTTTTTTTTTAACGGTCAACAAACACGAAATCCGGACTTCCATCCGGGATAACCCATTGGCCAAGGCTACCATTGTCGTGGACCAAAGCTCACAAGGCCACAACTGACCACTATTACAGCGGAATAGAAGCCTAAGCCCACCAAGATACACCAATTCCAGAAAAAACCCATAATAGCCTAGCCAAAGATTGAGTTTGCGTCTTGTGGATAAAACCTGGGTGCCTCACCACTCCAGCTTTGGATCACTAGTACATTTTTAACATGTTGATTCTAGTTTTTCATAGTGTATAATTAACACGTTTATTATGAGAAAGTGTGATCTAAGAAAAATTATGAAAGGAATAAGTCATTTAAACAAAAGGGCCTTATTTGTAATAACACTAAACCTTGGGGGAAACATTAACGGCGATTAAATCCATAAAAAAATAAAAAAAATTCAATCATCAAAATCGAAAGAAGAGAAAGAAGAAGAAAAAAGAGAGATCTGATAGTTTATCATCACAACGATGTCGTCTTCGGGAAACGATCCACGTCAGCCGTCGACGGCGAAGCCATACAAGCCAAAACCTGTTGATCTTGATAATTCCCCCATTGATTATTCCGGTTTTATCGCCATCATCTTCGGTGTCGCCGGCGTTATGTTTCGTGTAAGTAATATTCAATTATTTATATTCATACACTTATATGTGTGTGTGTGTGTGTGTGTGTGTGTGTGTGTGTGTGTATTATGTTGAATTATTGTAAAATGAATTTTAGTTAGTGGTTAATATAGATTTATAGAAAGTAAATACAGTAGTATTAAGTGTTAATTATCAGAAGTTATTATTAGATACACTTATTAATTATTATGATTATGATTATGCTATGCTTTAAAATGGGTAAACGGAGAAGGTTCCCTGATCAAGTTATCCGGGTGGAAAGTTTGATGTATGCGGACTAACCGGTATTTTAGAGACCAATTTTTAGGCTTTTTCCATGGCCATTTTAAAGAGTGAGGTAGCAAAAAACTAGTGTATATTAGGGAACTCTAGTCATCTTGAACTAAAATTTATTTTCATAAAGTATTCGATTTTATATTTGTAGTTATGATTTTACTAGTTATTATCAAGATATGGTAAGAGAGATAGTGGAAATATTGGATTTGTGAAGGTTTGAGAATATGATTTAGGTTTGAAACTTCTTAGGTAAACATTTTGGGGTTGGCTAGGGAAAGAGTTCAGAAACGGTCACGAGCAGTGGTTCATCAAGGAAATTGAGTGACCATGATAACCAAACTACAAACTACAATTTTTCTTTTCGATGACCCATTTTGTTAAAGCGTTCAATTACCTTTTAATTTCTAACGTAAGTAACAACATAAGCAAAATGTTTTTTCGCTTTTCGACAAAAAGAAAAAAGTTTGGGTTTACAAAATTTACCTTGATTGAGTGAAGAACGAATACCCAATCATCCAAACAAGATAAACAATTGAGGAATTTAATCTTATGATAAAAGAGTGTCAGACAAGTTAACCAGGGTAATCCCTTTTACCCAAAAAAAGAGTGTCAGACTTGCTCTTTACATCGGCACTTTGGAGTGTGGAGAGAAATCATTAGCAGTTTTGAGTCTAGTAATTTAATTGGGTTGGATAATAAATGAGTTGGTTTTGTTAATGGCTTATTACCCGAGTGAAGTAGAATAAGACGGTGTTGGGAGCAGGGATGGAGCTACATTGACTTCAAGGGGGTCAACTGATGCCACTCAATGTTTAACAGTACTAGAACTATTTACTGACACATATTAACCAATAAGTGTATTTATACAACAACGATAGCCAATCCCGCCAGGGAGGGATATGGGGGAGGTGAGATGTAAACAGCCATACCTCTAAATGAGGGTGAGGGTAGAGAGGCTGCTTCCATGTGAGTTTAAACCTTGAAAAGTAATTTAGTAACTGTTATAATCAAAACTTATAAATGATCTTTTTGATGGCCAAATTAGAGAATCAAGATGCTTTATCGTAATTCGGTTTGATTATGTTTGGTGTTTTACACAAACACATCAAAAAATTAGGGCATATTTTCGGACTATTGGATTTGTGAAGGTTAGTTGATAAGAAGTTATAGAAAATTGTTTTCAAAGTAACTGGACAGACTTACATTTTTTTTTTTTTGAAGATGGTGAGCCAAGGAAATTCGATTATTAGAAGGTAAGATAACTAGATATCTGAGAAAGAACTATATGTCCGTCTTTAGGATAGCACCTTCTTGATAGGAGGTTTCATTCTTAGGGAAATTATGAGAATTGAAGGTGTTATGAATTCGTCATGTATTAGGCGTAATTACGCATTAATGGCTTTCTAGCAGTTTGATGTGTAGACACCTTTTTGGGCCATACTAATTCAGATATTGGTTAGATCTTTCTGGTGTGTCAAACCGGCATTTACTATCCATTTTGTCTGCCATGCACATGACAATCATCTGTCAAGCACACAAAACCTGCTTGTCATTTAATTTAAAATGCAGAAGCATGGTGAAAACTGTTATTTCCATGTTATATAATTGTTAGGGAGTGACTGGGTGTCATCCTGAAATTTCCTCACCAAGGTTTATTTATTTCTTTCATCCGAATTTACATCCTAGTGTATACGAATTGTATTATGAGTTGAATTGTTGTTTACTTTTTCAAGTATCTCATTCCCCAATTTCCGAGTAGTCTAATGATTTTAATATACATGGTTGTGATTTACGAGTGTTTAAAATAGTGGCTGATTAATTTTAATTGTCTGAAGAAATTTTATTAAATTTTTATTTTTTTTGCATATTTGCAGTATAAGCTTGCTTCATGGCTTGCTCTCATCTTCTGTGCGCAATCGCTTGCTAACATGAAGAATATAGAGACTGATTTAAAGCAGATCTCCACAGGATTTATGTAAGTTTTTTTTACATGGAACGTAATGTGCCATCTGTCCCTCAAATGTCAAATTTCCATATTGATATCTATAAGCACCAACTTGCAAACTTCGCCTTACCATGAAATATTTTAACTTAATTTTATGTGTAGACTAGATATCTAGAATATAATTAACTAAAAACATATGTTTTATTATTTTCCAAGTTATTGGCATAAACATATTTCGGTTCCTGTTTACTACTAGTGTTTTGAAACTTGACTCTATAGCTTTTTGTTTGTCTTTTTTTTTCTTCTTTTTTTTTGAAGAAACCCTCCCATTAGAATTCTGGGTTTAAACCATATTCTTTGAATTCACATCTAATTTAACTATTAGTAAATTAAAAATAATCTGAATTTGGAAAATGAGTTGTTTCTAACAGAGATCCAGATCTAGTAAATTGACGAGTTCCATACTTTCAAGATGATGGTTAAAACCACTTTTCTGTCTTGTTCTAAGATGCCATATTATGTTTCAGGTTTGCTGTTATGGGAATGGTGACAAATTACTTGAGCCCTGCTCGAGGACCAGTGAAGACTTGAGATTTGACTCGGTTTATATCTAGTCATTCAAGGGTTCTTGTGTTTGTAAGGCTCAAGTAGGAGCGAAGACTTGAGATTTGACTCGGTTTTTATCTAGTCATTCAAGGTTTTCTGTCATTTGTAATCGGATAGTTCCCACTTTCATTTGAAGTGGAAATTTGTTGTGCTTTCTTTCTTTGAATAGTAGAATAAATCGTTGTCATTTCGGTGTTTAAAATTCCTCTTAGATGATCACATTACCATTCTTCTTGCTCTTATAAACTGGTCTCTGGATGTAATTACATTATTTCTATGAATTTTTAACAAAAATGTTATCTGGAAAAATAAATGGAACAGGTATATCAAAGTTAATTTACTAAAGTCCATGTATACACTAACAAATCTTTTATGAAATTGAAGTGAAAATCTTGGCCACCGGAATTTTCGCAAGTGTTTTCACATATGACTTACACTGCGTAAATTCATAAAATTCCCGAACGATCTTGAATTTTAGATTCTTAATTCGCATACCAAATTTATAGCCTGCTCACATTAGTTAAGAAACCGTACCCAGTGAGCTTTTTAAGAAAGACAAATATTCCACACATTATTAACACACATGTACGGACTTGAATCCTGGTACCAAATGGTTCTAACCGGTTGCAGATCAGATTCGATGAACACAGTAGTAAACACGTAGGAATACAAGTTACAAACTGAGACAAATTTTCATTTCTGAAGATATAAGAACTCCCTAAACACATGCGTAAACAATGCAATTGCTTAAAAGCATCTCATATATCATATATAATAGCATGGTACCCGCGCAATGCGGCGGTGGTGGCCACGGCGGTCTAGTGGTGACGGCGACTGGTGGTGGTGGCAGCGACTATTAATGGTGGAGGCGGCGTCGAGTGGTGTAGGTTGTTGTAAAATGTAATTGATGTAAAAGGTGGTAGTGGAGATATTTTAGAAGATAAATGACCGATAGTGTAATTTAATCATTAAGGATACTTTAGACAATTTGCATCTCCCAAAATGTGTAACATTCAACAGGAGGGATAAAATTTTTTAATGAGTATAGATGTATGTATTACTCGAGACAAGCTGAACAAAAACCAATTTGTTGCATAAATGACAGACAGCAACTAGCAACACCAAAAAAAAAAGAGCTAAAAATGAAGAGAAAATTCTAACTTCACTTTGCGACATGACTTTTACAGTTTTACCTATGCACTTGTCACATAACTTCAAAATGTTCCTCCTCATGGCTCAATAACAAGTAGAGGCTGCAAATAACAACAGTGTTTTCGGTTCAACTTAGAACTTAACCTTCCCGGCTTCCCCATGGGTGTATACATGTGTTTGTGTGTGATATGTGTGTAAAGAAAGAGAAATAGAGAGGTACCGTATCCAAGCTAACTGGTTTACCATCTTCAGCAATAATATCAACTATCGTCCCAGATTGATCAGCCTAACAGAATAACAATTCATCATTAACACGTACATCATGCTTCCTTTTACATGAGAATTGAAAACATAAAATTGTTTAGGGGGCATCGGATGCTAAGTGTGACAATTTCTTCTCAGAGACATTTCACAAGCTAAGATGACCAACCTATTTGCCTCCTCAGTTTCCATGACAATTATTCAGAGATATCTATATCTTGTGGACCTAATCACGATTCATTGCTCGGTTTATATATTTAGTATGTTATGTAATATAAATAAAGCCTAAGGGCCGATTATGTTAGAATGATAAATAGAAACCGAATAGCGGTTATAGGAAGTTACAGGTAGTTACTGGAAGTTACTTTCTTTTAGGAAAAGCCATGACTATTCGTGAACAGTCACGATGGTTACTTTATGTATCTATAAATAGGAACTCATGTATCAGATTATTGTATCGATCAGATCATTCAATACACGATTATTATTCTAGTAAATTCTCTCATATTTGGAAATCAAACGATTAGGGACAACATATCTATTACATAGAATACACCTAGATTTCAAATTTCAGACTTGTTTGTGAGGACCATGGTCCTTGCTATTATTTCCTGATTTTAGGACATTCAGACCTTTGACTAAACTAGTCAAACATGTATGTTAACACTATGGGCCAAAGTCATACATGACGATACTTGTGATCAATCATAGTTTTCCGGTTACGAGGACACTCAAATTTGGATGTTAGAAATACGCCAAATTGTGGGAGAAAGCGAGTTACCTCAATCTCATTCATCAATTTCATTGCCTCAATAATGCATATTACTTGACCTTTCTGAACCTTGTCTCCAACCTGGTAAACATGAATAAATTATCTTCAGGAGCAACCCACATTCATATCACTTCCAAATGAAAAAGAACAAATGAGTAAAGAGAAGAGGGTAGCAAAATAAACAATGCATGTGATAAGAGTCTAGAGGTGAAAACTCCGACATAAAAAAACTGAGTCAAATATACAAAAATAATATAGACGAAAGGGAATGGGTAAAACGGGTCAAAAGGCGTCCAAGCTCTACTTTTACAGTTTACTGCAAGCTCCTAAACTGTCACATTCAAAGATTTAACCATTATAATAAAACAATGGTTTTTATAATAGTTAACGCATTAACTTTTAATAAAACCCAAGCCCATTTTCTCTAAAAATTGATATGTTTCTAACCTAACTAAATGTGACAAGTTACCCAACCCACCCATCAAGATCTCCAGGGTTTATTTTGCGAGCATGAAAACCAGGTAAATGCATGCTCAACTGTTACCTTGACAAATGACGGAGCTCCTGGTCCAGGAGCACGGTAGAACGTTCCAGCCATGGGGGACTTCAGTGGCGGACGTGAGAACTTTGGCTTTGCAGGGGGAGGTGATGCTGGTGCTGATGCAGAAGGAGCCGGTGGTGAAGAAGCAGCAGCAGCCTGTGGTGGGGGCGGTTGTGACTGAAACATAGCGTGGGGTTGTGAAGATTGCATCATCATCATAGGAGGTGCAGGAGGTGGGGGCAAATCTTCCTTCTTTCTTATACGAACCTCACAATCATCTTGTTTTAGCTGCAGTTCCGTTATGTCTCTTGAATCTACGAGCCTTAAAGAGAAGATAATAATAGCACTGATTACCTCCAGAATAACTTTAAGCAATTGACTTTACACTGATATTAAAAGTATCTGCCAATCCTTGGAAACTTTAGTATGTTATCCCATGTCACTCGATACATTTCAGATGCTAAGGGAAAAGGAGTAAAAAGAGAGTTGAAAAGATAGTTTTAAATGGATTCCTAACTAATATTTAATTTCAAAGAGACAAAGTTACATAACCGTGAAAAAGTTCTAAATGTAAAATTGTTGAGCTATGGAGTCTCACGTTTTTTATTAGAAAAGCATAATCCACACATATTAACAAATGTCCACCATGGGACTATAACCCACAACCTATTAGTTGATGTGGCATCACACATACCACTCGGATCAAGGCCCAAGGGTTGTGGAGTCTCATGTTAAACCTGATTTCATTCAGCCACAATACATGTGGGTGCCTGAGGGCGTAGTAGGAGGCCTTCCGGATATATTCAGCTCGTTTCTGTAGTTGCAAAAATACATCTCTGGTAGGAATGTGGCAACTTCAACCCACTGTGGGTTACTGGGTTATACATTTTCTCTAATGGGTCAAAGTTGTCATATTAAAACAAATTAGCTAAAATGAAAATGGATAAATGGTTTGAAAGTTGCCCAAAGCCCCAAAGTGTATCCAAAATGCTTAAAAATTTCCTGAAAATCAGTTACCGTTACCCAACCAACCCCAGCCCTCCAACTTTGCCACATCTACTCGAGCGTAGCTGAAAAACCCTAATCCAAGTCAACGAGATTGACTCGCAAGTGTTGGCATGGACATCACTGCCTGACTAAACCATGAAATCCTCATGTTCTTATTTTGTGTGTGTTTTTATACTCCCATAGTCATGATTAGGTTCATTTGTGAACATGTATCCCCATGGGTTAGCTAGGGATGTCCAAAAGGATGTAGACGAAATAACTGTTTCTTGTAGAACAATCATACGTTTTTCAAGCCGTAATATAATACAAAAAAATGTGTGTGGAAAGATATTGACATACTTAACAAGCCCTGCTACTTGGTCCATAAATACTGATAAGGATGTAATATCAGGAACTGTGGTCTTAGAAGAAGATAGTTTGCTTGATTCCTCGGACTTCTCTGATGGTAGTGCAGAATTTGATGATTTTCCATGAGAAATCTAAAGAGAAAAGATTAACAAAACAAGTAAAACAAAGTAATATTTCATATTATACTTTTGCCTAATAATATGTAGCTTACCTCATTAAGCTGAGCAGAAACTTTCATAACACCATTCTGGTTCCTCTTGGTTGCCTAAATGATGTCTCGAAAAGTTAGCAAATATATAAATGCTAATTTTCAGTTCTCATATGAGTTGACATAAGACTTCACTTTTCATATACAAAAATGAATTTCTTTTACGGAATTACAAATCTAGGAAACATTTTCGGGCACAGTAAGAACATATTCAGAGATGGCATTTAAACAAATTTTATGAATGGGTTCAACGGGTCAAATGTGTTAAAACTTAAAGGTCACCGGAAGTGTAATTTTAATGCATTAAACTTCCAAACCACTTCATCCAAGAATTTAGACTAATATTGCAATAATATTGGATTCACAATCACAGTTAATTCGTTAATTACCTTTTATTTACAAAGTGACAATTTGATTTTGGTCAACCCAATCCACCCCGACCAGACCTGCTTCAACCAGTACTAAAAAGTTCTTGTTTCTACCTGTTACCCAACATGCCTGATCTACCATCTAAACGTGATATTTTCACAGTAAGAGAATGACGGAAGTAAAACATTTAGTTATCACCCAAAGCTTTTCATTAGCACTAGGTGTCCTGATAGCTCATAATGTTTAGGGACTTCTCAAAATGATCGAGAAAGTAGTATTTGTTTAGTTTTTAAGTATGCCCTTCATATGGTTGTTCCATCATCATAGCATCTATGTAGTTAAAGACCGAAATTTGTGTGTTTCGGAAAATGACCGAAATTTGAAATTTTGGAAATTTCGGTGGTATTTCGGTGGGATTTTGGTAATTTTAATATTATGCAATATATCTATATAAAATAATTAATACTTAATCGAAATACAAAAGTCAACCTTAAAAGTGTCAATATTTGATAGATTAGCGTTAATACTTGCAAAAATTAATGTTTAGTATGTTGTGTTTAAGTTTGGACAAAAAAAATAAAAATAAAGTAAAAGAACCTGGAAACTATATCTTGTGATCCATGTGTGAGGATGGTGCTTCACCGGGCATGAGCTCTATGCGATGTGCGCTCTGGGTACCAAAACGGTACATGGGACAAGAGGGTTCCCACCCATTTACCCTTTTTTTTTACACTAACTGTTTCTAGCAACTTAGGTATGTTTTTCTACGAAAAGTGTTTTGGGTTAACCCTGTCCGAGAAGCACAAAAAAGTTACCTGTTTTGACACGTTACCTAACTCAACTATATTGCCACCTCTGGTCTTCATGTAAGAAAATAATTCATTCATGAAGAAAGCAATATTATCTTATAATAATAAAAAATAAAAATAAAAAGGGGAGGAGATAAGCAATATTATCTTATGGTTTCCATAGTTTACTCCTAAAGTAAATGCAGAATTGCAGACAGCCAGACAGGAAGAAAGCAGGAAAGAAATGGTATACTTGAGGACACAGAATATTAATTTGTTACATTAGACTGAGCAAAAATATTATATAT
>JAOXNX010000032.1:7909286-7920985 GCA_028566075.1 Solidago caesia
AGCATCCAGGTTCAACTAATAAACCTGCATAACCAACATTTTAAGTAAGGAAAAATACTTAAGTTGCATAAATAACACCCCCCCACAACTTAAGTGTGGAAGGCATCAAACAGTCCCAACTTTTCACAAAGTAGATTGTGTTGAGACACTGGCAATCCCTTTGTAAAAATGTCAGCCACATTTTGATCAGAATTAATCTTCACAATATCAATTATTCCATATCCAATCTTTTCTCTAACAAAGTGAAGGTCAATTTCAAAGTGCTTGGTCTTTTCATGAAAGACAGGATTGGCTGCTATTTGAATAGCAGCCTTACTGTCACAAAAGATTTGAATTGGCATACTTCTTTTAATTCCAAATTCCTCAAGAATTTTAAGTACCCAAATGATTTCACAAGTTACAGAGGCTAAGGCTCTGTATTCAACCTCTGCTGAAGATCTAGAAATTGTGGCTTGCTTTTTACTTTTCCAAGAGATGAGAGAACCACCAAGAAGGAGATTGAAACCTGTGGTGCTCTTTCTGGTGGTTATCTTCTTGGCCCAATCAGAGTCAACAAAAGCAGAGAGAATGAGAGTGGTATTCTCTTTAAAGAGAATACCCTTACCAGGAGAACCCTTGAGGTATCTAAGTACCCTCATAGCAAGTCTTAAGTGAGAATCAAAAGGGTTATGCATAAACTGACTCAAGATGTGCACAGCATATGCAATATTAGGCCTAGTAAGGGTTAAGTAAATTAACTTACCAATCAGTTTTTGATAGCCACAAATGTTCTCTAAAGGTTTATCATTATGATCAGAATCCTGGGGGACAGGATTGAGTTCCATGGGTGTGGGTGTGGGTGCAGGCTTACAACCAAGCAGCCCAAACTCATTAATGAGATCCAAAGTGTATTTCCTTTGAGACATGCAAATACCTTCTTCAACATCTATGATTTCAATTCCAAGAAAGTATCTCAACTTTCCTAAATCTTTTATAGAGAATTTAGAGTTCAGAGAGGACTTACAGTGATTGATTTCCTCCAGAGAATTACCAGTGATGACAATATCATCAACATAGACTAATAAAGCAACAAATATATTTTCAACAGATTTGGTGTAAAGAGAATAATCACTTTTGCTTTGTATAAAGCCAAGTTCAATCAAAGCAGAATTTAACTTTTCATTCCACTTTCTAGGAGCTTGCTTAAGTCCATAAAGAGACTTAACAAGCTTGCACACTTTAGGATTGGAAGTAGAATGATAACCAGGAGGAGGTGTCATGTATACATCCTCATCAAGGTCACCATAAAGAAAGGCATTATTAATATCCATTTGATAAATGGGCCACTTATTTTTCACAGCTATAGTAATCAAGCATCTAATGGTAACCATTTTGACAACAGGGGAGAAGGTCTCATCAAAATCTATGCCAAACCTTTGGCCATAACCTTTGGCAACAAGCCTGGCCTTGTATCTATCTATTTCCCCATTAGATTTGTACTTGATCTTATAGACCCATTTACACCCAATGGGCTTCCTCTTATGAGGAAGATCAGTGAGAACCCAAGTGTTGTTCTTATATAAGGCCTCAATTTCCTTATTCATGGCATCAACCCACAAGGGATCCCTAGCAGCCTCTTCATAAGAGTTAGGCTCATGGTGTTTGTTAAGGTTAGAAATAAAGCAGGAAATTTCAGAATTGAGTCTAGAGTAGCACACAAAATTTGAGATACTATGTCTAGTTTTATTACTTAACACATAATCACCAAAATGTTTGGGGGTTTTAGTAGTCCTGTTAGACCTTCTAAGGGTAGGAGGATTGTCAACCCTATGAGCATTGTTATGAAGATCAGTTTCATTATTACCCTCAGATATGATGTTGTCATCATGAGATGTTGCAATGGACTCATGGTTCCTGGCAGATTCATCAGTACTTCCAGAGGAACCAGTTACCCTGCCTTCATCTTCATAATGGTTCATTCTCCCTTCATCATTGGGTTTTTGGACAATTGGCTTCTCATTTTCAAAAATAAAGTTAAACAGATTTGGAGAAGTTTTATTTTGATCATTAAAAGTAGGATTATGAGATTCACTTAACATCTTTAAAGGAAAAACATTCTCATAGAATTTAACATCCCTAGAGAATAAAATGCTTTTATTATCCAAACTGAAAAGTTTGTAGCCTTTTTTCTCATTGGAGTATCCAATAAGGATACACTTTTGAGATCTACTAGCAAACTTATCATGATTATTAAGATTAGTTGAAAAACAGAGACAACCAAATGCCCTAAGGTGGGAGAGATTTGGTTCATTATTAAAAACTAGCTCATAAGGTGACTTTCCAGAAAGAACAAAGGAGGGTAACCTGTTAATCAAGTAGGTGGCAGTTAGAACACATTCAGATCATAAATACAAAGGCAACCCCCCTTGAAACATAAGAGCCCTTGCTACATTTAGCAAGTGCCTATGTTTCCTCTCAACAATCCCATTCTGTTGAGGAGTGTAGGGAATAGAGGTTTGATGGATAATGCCATTTTGTCAAGAAATGAGTTCATTCTTTGGTTAATAAACTCACTTCCATTGTCACTTCTTATCATTTTGATATCCTTTTTGAACTGATTTTTTAACAGATTGCAAAAGCTAATGAAATTGTCACAAGTTTCATCTTTGGTTTTAAGTAAATACACCCAAACAGCCCTAGTATAGTCATCAACAATAGTGAGAAAGTATTTATAACCTTCTCTACTTTGAACCTTGTAAGGTCCCCACAGGTCAAGATGAATCAATTCTCTAAGAGAATGAGTTTTATGCATACTTACGGGAAAAGGGTCCCTAGTTTGCTTAGCCTTGTGACAAATTTCACAAGGGGTAGTGGTGACATTATCCAAATTCAGTCTGTCTTTTAAGGTAACAAGGACAGGGTCAGAGGGATGACCTAATCTGTTATGCCAAACTTGTGTAGACAAGTGGCATTGAAAATTCAAATGATTGGTAACAGCAGTTTTACCTTTAAATTCATTAAAAATGTATAAACCATCCTTTTGATTACCACTCCCAATCACTTTCTTGGTTTGTAAATCCTGTATAACACACTTATATTGATCAAAACCTATGAAAGCTTTACTATCCCTAGTCAAACTGTGAACAAATAGCAAGTTGACACAATACTCAGGAACAAATAGAACACCAAATAGAACAATGTCTTTAGTAAGTCTAAGATCACCAATTTTGAAAATTCTAGCCTGAGTCCCATTTGGGTGTCCAACAGTGAGACCCAGACCAGAGATGTCATGAACATTAAACAAGGTATCATCACTACATGTCATATTAGAATTTGCCCCAGAATCCACAATCCAACCATTTTAGAATTTATTACTTTTCAAGTTAACATTTGAGCAGAAGAAACTGGCAAAGTTGGAATTAAAGAAGTGATTTGAGTTGAAAATAGTACCTGCCATGTTGGCATGCACTCCTTTGGAAGGGGACTTATCATTCAAGAGAGTCATGAGTTTTGCATATTGATCAGAGGTAAGAGATATGTTAGGATTAGAGTCTGATCCAGAACTGGGATCAGGTCCAACACAAGAAGAACCAGCACCTCTGGATAAACCAGTGCTAGAAGATTGAGAACTAGAAACATCACTGACCAAAGCATTATGACTGTTCATAGGTTTAAAAAGATTTTGAGAAGAATAAGAAGAGTTTCTTCTAGCAGGGGTGTCTCTCCCATACCCAGGTGGATATCCAATAATTTCAAAGCATCTATCAATAGTATGACCAACCCTGTGGCATTTATCACATTTGATGGTGGTATTAGGATTTCTCCTATTTTCAAAACTTTTGTTAAAATCATGACTTTTATTATTCTCAGAGTTCCTGTGATTGAAATTTCTTGTTCCAAAGGTTTTCTTTCCATTATCAAAATTTTTGGCTAAGAAAGCAGTGTTGTTGGGTTTCAAAACAGTTTCAGACATGTGACCACCCCTGTGAGACTCTTCTCTAGAAATGATGGCAAAGGCAGTTTTAACACTGGGAAGAGGGTCTCTGAGTAAAATGTTACTCCTAACAGGTAGATAGACTTCATCAAGCCCCATTAAAAACTGCATTAGTTTAAGAAGTTGTTGGTGTTCCTGAAATTCCTTAGCAGCATTACAAGTACAGGTTGGTAACTTCACAAGAGAGTCAAATTGCTTCCAAAGAGAATTTAAGTTATGATAATATTCAGACACAGAAGTTCCATTTTGACACAAAGAGTTAATTCTGTGATGAAGGTTAAAAGTAATTGATCCATCAACTTTGTCATAGGTTTCCTTTAATTCTTCCCAAACAGTTTTAGCATTTTTTGAAAAAATTTGACCAAGATATAATTCTTCAGTAACAGAACTCAAAATCCAAGATAACACCACAGAGTTACACCTATCCCATTGTTTAGCAAGTATTTCATTGTCAACAGATCTTTCACAATTACCATTGATAAATCCCATTTTATTTTTAGTTTCAAGGGCAAGTTCCATGGCACAAGCCCAAACTCTATAATTCTCAGTACCTTTAAGTTTAAGACTGATTAAAGGGGTCCCAGTAGTATCACTAGCATGCAAATACAATTCATCACCAAAGTCAAGTTTCCTTATCAGAGTAGCAAACATATTTTCATTCTCAAAAGGATTAAGATCAGCCATTTAAACAGACAACAAAGAAACAACAACAAAAAACAGATACAGAGAAGAAGGAAAACACACAACCTAAAGAATCATCAAGCAAGAGGCCAGATTCCAGAACACTAAAGTGTCTGAACAGGTATTACTTGGGATCCTCTCTTCTACCAAAGAAAGGTTAGAACAGATATAAAAAAGATAAATACCAAATCAACTAAGCACAATAGCAGCAGCAGAACACATAATAGAACAAATATTCATAAACAAGACACATAGAACATGTAATAAACAAACCAGCAATTAAGAAATAAAGGGATCCAACCCTATAGGCCAAACTCTTTGTGCCTAGAGCACTCTAGACACAAAGCAATTTGCTACAGAGAAGGTAGGTAAGAACACTCACAGTGGGATTTCCAACAGTAATTCCATCCATAATAAAACGAGGGGCCAAGATATAGGGTTATGGATATAGATAATCAAAAGATATCTAGATCTAAACCAGCTATATAGATTCAAGGACCAACACAATCTAAATAGATTTAATCGGTCAACAGAATCAATAGATCTACACAAAGGCAAGCCTACAAACCCTTAAAGAATCAATCTACCAACACTCACAGCCTAGAAAGAGAAGGTGTGTTGATAGAGATAAAGATATAATCAATCGATTCGAAATCTGCTCTTATAAGAGAAATCCCCAATAAACCCTAAAAATAAAATAAAAGAAAATAAAAAAGATATCAGTAAAATCAATTGAACAGACCCAAGTCCGATCAAGATATAAGCCAACCTGGCTCTGATACCATGTAAACTTAATTAAATTTGATATAGATACGTAATATAAACTTAGATGGTTCAATAATAAGAACACAAAATAGTGAAATAGTCATCTGTAGGTTTATTAATAATAATAAAGAAGTTTTTGATACAAAATAGTTTTGAACAAACCCTGAAAATACAAACGAAATACAAACGATTACATTGAGAGAGATGAGTGAGAGATAACGGTCAGAAATTGCAGGGAATGTTAAAATCCCAAAGTGATGAAAGCTGCGTATATAAAGAGCATAAAAGAAACACAACAGGTCCTTCATAAACTTGTAATGACACTTCTAGTCCTCCAGTCTTCTTCTTCTTTCTTTATACAGCTTCAGTCCTTGGTCTTGAGTAATATAACATCCAGCATCCAGGTTCAACTAATAAACCTGCATAACCAACATTTTAAGTAAGGAAAAATACTTAAGTTGCATAAATAACAAGAATCACTCACTCTGGCTCTTTACTATATGGTGTATAATTTTGTTGAAATAATAGTACCAAAAATTACAAAATGGCCAACGTACCTTTTATTTGTTTCAAACTGATAAGTATTCTTTTTTAATGTCGTAAAATTAATTAACGGGTGTTTTTCTCTTCTCAAATCGATTCGTGACTTTTTATATTTTCGTAAAATTAATGTTAGAACTTTTTATTGATCAAACTTTCTTTTGCCAAAAACCACAGTACTGACACATTCAAGTTTTCAAGTAGAATGTTTATACTAGAAATGAACTCAAATACACAAATCAAAATATATTGGAGATGATCCTCACATCTTTATCAATATCAACATCCTTTATAATATAGAATACCATTGACATTAACCATTGGGTAATAGCCCAGTGGCCACCAGCCACCACTTTTCAGGGGAGGTCTTGAGTTCGAGTCTTGTCAAAAGCAAACTTGAGATAATCAGGGGATTATTAAGTGGTTGAGAACCACCTGGACATTACCCTTTTTTTAGAATACCATTTACATTTACACATCCGAATCAAAACAAATCTAGACTTACAACATACTATTTAGATTAATAACAAATCTAGACTTACAACATACTATTTTGATGGTATATATGTTTACGACTACGCATATATTTAGATTAGTTAACACTTAACACGTACACTTATATATAGGAAGTGACAATTTAAAAATCTATCCAAATCCAAAGCCGCAAATATAATATAGTGACAATTTTATTAAAAGAAAAAAAAGAAAAGAAAAAATCTAAATGCACACGGCACAGACGAAAAGCTACCACGCGCGTGGGTAGCGTCTGTTAATATTTGCCGGAGACGTCATCTCTACATATGGGACCTACAAACATCTTCTTTTTTCTTTCTCCTGCCCGAAACTGCCCGAAACTGACCAACACTTTGCCTTTTCCAATTAACCTATTTACCTCACCTTCGGTCAAGGGTATAGCTGGGAATTTGTGCTCCTGCCCGTAGAATACGGGTATCTCTCAATTTTTGCTTTTTGCTAGTCATTGATTCCGTAATTTAGTACCATATCAACTTTGGATATTTACATTTTACTCTTAGTTTACGAAACAACCAAAGTTACAAATATAATTCAAATGTTTATGAAAATTGCTAAAGCCAAATTAACAAACTGAACTAAATTTTATTAACAGTTGCCCGCTTAATCCAATTACGAAGGAAGTTTTTTTTAATGAAAGCTTTGATTCAGAGAGACCTAAGTTTGAGTTATGAGGGACAAAGTTTACTCTTATTAATTGTCGTTTTTTCGGATGAATAATAGGGGTTTTTCCTCTTACTATGCATTGGGTAAGAAGACTTTTTAGTGTGAATCCGATTAAAACAACATAGTTTAGACCATTCACTTGTGATATTCGATCCGTACATGTAAAAAAAAAATATCATTAGCAACTACTTTTAATTCTAGAAAAAAAAAACTTATTTTATTTTGGTAACAATTCCACTAAATCAAACACTGCCTTATCTTGTTGTTGGAGTGTAGACTGTAAAAATATCATTTAATATCATAAACATGCGGAGCATCGTGTTACTAATACAATTTTAGAAAGAAAAAAAAAACTAATACAATTTTAGAAAACTATTAAAACTTCAACTCCAAAACAAGACTAGTAAAGTTTTTACAATCCAACAAATTATCATTAGTTATAAACTTCATGAAGAACTTTAAATAACGTAAAATGTATAAATACATCACAACCAAAAGTCGATTCAAATTTTGGGAGGATTGAGATACTCCAAAGTTATTCTCAACTTTATTAATAAAGTTGGAGATCTTGACCATTTAACTATCAAAGTTCTAGATTCAAAAATGATTTTGAAGTTTAACCATTGATTTTAATCCAATGGTCAAGATGTCTCCAACTCTATTGGTAAAGCTGAAAACAACTTTAGAGGATCTTGAGGGCGGATTTTAATTCTATATACTTTTGACGAATTTTTTAATCCGAGGACGAAGTCCGTACGGCTAAGGGGCTATCACACTCTATGACTTATCACCCTCACCATCTCACCGCCGCAACGCGCAGGTACTTTCTCTTGTATGATATAAAGAAAATAACATTTTCAACTTTCAACATTAAACAATTTATCAAAACTATATTATATTAAAAATTAGAGAAATTATCACAAATCGTCCATGTGGTTTGCTCGATTCGCATTTTCATCCCTGTGCTTTTTTTTTTTTTATCATTAGGTGTCCCTGTACTTTTCATTTTCATTGCCAACCGTCCCTAACACTAACAACCGTTAGTTTTGCTCCGTTAAACCCCTCATGTGCAATGCACATGAGGGTATAATCGTCAAGTTCGTAACCACATGGACTATTTGTAATAAAAATATTGGATTAAAAAAAAATCTTTGGATTCCTTCTCCCACACAACTCCGACCACCACTTCTGACCGGCCGGCCACAACCTGCCACCGCCAGAAAAGTTCGCCATGGTAGTCCGATGGTACGTGGCTGCGAGAGAGAGAAATAGAAGAAAAAAAGAGAAAAGATTAGGGTTTTTAGAGAGAAGGACGAAATGGGTTTGTTTAGAAGATCGATACTTACGTTTCATACTTTCCTCGGATGTTATGGAGTAGTGTAGTGGTGACTGGAAAACGAAACAGCAACAACAGCGGCGGTAGCGTGGCGGAGCAGCAGCAGCGGCGACGGTTATGTGGTTGTGATTAAAGATGAAACCCTAATTGTTGTTGGGGATGATGGCCGGAGTTTTTTATGGTGAAAAAGAGCGGCGGCAGGAGGCTGTGAGGGTGGCCGAAAGTTTGGCTGGTGGTGGGAGTGAGAAAGAGAGGAAGATGATAAGTTTTTGTCTTTTATTACAAATAGTCCCTCAAAGATGTTTTATCACAAATAGTCCATATGGTTACAAACTGGACGAAAATGCGCTCATGTGCATTGCACATGAGGGGTTTAACGGATGAAAACTAACGGTTGTTAGTGGCAGGGAGTCAGGGACGACTAGCAATGAAAATGAAATGTACAGGGACACCTAATGATAAAAAGAAGCACAGGAATGAAAATGCGAATCGAGCAAACCACAGAGACGATTTGTGACAATTTCAAAATGCGAATCGAGCAAATCACAGGGACGATTTGTGACAATTTCTCTAAAAATTATTATTTGGGAAAGATTGAACTGGTCCTTCTTTTGTGACTAGTGTAGACATAACTAGGTGTTTAGTGTGTGCTTTTTAACTGATGAAAAAATTTATCATCTAATACATCTTTCATTATTTCACACTCTTTCTTTCTTTGATCTAAATCTCTTATTTACTGTTTCAAAAAAAGGCATTAAATTTCACAACTTTTTGTCATTTTCTGTTAAATTTCACAACTGGGTACACAAATTTTCATTAAAAATTTAATCTTGGTGGGGTGGGATTTTTTTCTTGTATGCAAGTCAAAAGTCCAATTTTTTCTTTTTTTCTTTTTTAGCCATGTGAGTTGAGTGTGTCACCATCTGCCTATCTTTTCTTCAGATGGGTTTTGAGTATTACATCTTGTGTTTGTTTAAAGGTGGAAAGTTTTGTTGAAATTCGGGGTTTTTGATGATACCCATTTCTTGTTTTTGTTTATAGTGGTGAACTTTAGTTAAAATTTGGGGGTTTTGATGATACCCATTTCTTGTTTTTGATTAAAGGTGTGAACTTTAGTTGAAATTTGGGGTTTTTGATGATACCCATTTCTTGTTTTTGATTAAAGGTGTAAACTTTAGCTGATATTTGGGGGTTTTGATGATACCCATTTGGTTTTAAATTGAAAAGATGAAATCTTGTGGTGAAAAAGAAGTGGAATCTTGGTATGTTGTGAAATCAAAAGGTAAGAAAAAGAAGAAGAATGATAAGCATAAAAGAAGTGATGAAATTTGTGTAGATGGTGAAAATGAAGGGACTACTAGTAGTGGATGTTGGAACAGGTGGAATTTTATTGGTAGCTGTATTTCTTCAAGATCTAAAGTTGATAGCTCAATTAGTGGCATCAGTACTCACTGTGGTATATTCAGCTAATCCCTCAAAACATTTATTTTATTTTAAATTTTTTTTATTTTTATGTAAGAACTAGGCTGTATGTTTTCTATTTGTTTCTTGCTTTATTGGTAGCATGTTTGGAACCTTTTCCATGGTGACCTAGTGGTTAGGCATCCTGATGTCCTCACAAGTTCAGAAAGGGCCATGGGTATGCCCCGGTTAGGCTGCGTAAATCTGAGTCTAAAGACTCCCCTCCCCGCGTAACTTGATCAGCGAAAACCACCTCTGTTTACCCGTTTATATTTAGTAGCATGTTTTGGTTTGATGTTATGCTTGTGATTGGTTTAATGTTGATTAAGTGATATGTATGAGCTGTATCAAAAGAATGCTGTTTAAAGGTTCATTGAGTCTGACTCTATCAAAAAATTTTGAATTAGGTTTAGGTTAGACTCAAGTTTGTGATCAAGTTTAGGTTCATTTTGGGTAATATGAAAAAAGAAAAGGGGTAAAGGAGGTCACCCTGTCCCCGGAACCACATTGGATCCCCATCATGACCTCCCCGTAAGGTTTTTGATGCCCGTGAAATACCTTCATTTAATACCCACATGATTTGGGCATCCCTAAGGATCAAACCCGCATCTCTCAACTTCACATGTGGGCCCAAGCTGCATTGGTAACGGGTACCATTCCATCTATCGATGGATTGGTAATATGATAATTGCTATGATGACACTAAGTTGAGTGATTGATGAATTCTTGTGTAACTCGTATCATTTGGGGATTTCTATCGAAACATTCTATTGCTTACTGGTCAATGGGCGAACTACTAAAACTTTTTAATTAATATTGAAACCTATTTAAATAAAATTGACCACTATGTTACACTTTGTAATGAGTGCCAGATATGGAAGATTGATGCTCTGAAATTGGTGATGAAACTGGTATCAATTTCGCATTTGAGAAGGGCTAGGTTTGAATTCAAGTATTAAGTGTTGTTCTTTGTTTTTGAGCAAAGGTAGCATGATATATGAAAAATATACTCTAGTCTGCAGTATGAATATGTGGTATATGCATTCTTCATCGTTGAACTGGTTATGCAAGCACATAATTCCTCTCTTAACCAGTGCATATAAATATTCCGTGATTATAAGTATTTGTGAGGTGTTTCATGTTTGGGTATATGTTTAGAAAGTGTTTATATGATAATGAATGATCAGATTTAGATAATCAGGTTTAAAGAAACGTGTTTTGTAAAAGGTAGTGTTTGGATGTGTTATCCCTATAATGATAGTAAGAATGACATAATCAGGTGTTTGAGCTTGTAATGATTTATGACTATCTAAAAGCTCGGTCTGTAAAATTACCAAAACTGACAACATTTTTGAAAAAGGATTGATGCTTTGTAAAAAGGGAACAGAAGTCTCTAAAATTATGTTAGAAGAAAGGGTGGTAAAAAGGCAGTTCTCTTTTGCCTTTAGATAATGAATTTTTCTTGCAGCCGCTACGAAACTGATTATCAAGGCTTTTTGTTTCAATAATCAGATAACAGATTCCATAACGAAAATCTAAACCCCCTCTTGATAGCTTATGATATGAGACAATGCTACAAATTTTTTGTCACTATTTTTGACTTTCACATGTAAGATTACCAAACTCAGAATTATTTACATCTCCATTTGCTGTTTATCCGTATTTTGCAACAGAAAGTAAATCAATAAATGATACAAGTAAAGATGAGCCAGTTGTTCCAATAATCTCATCAACTACCACAAGCAC
>JAOXNX010000032.1:7977701-7995760 GCA_028566075.1 Solidago caesia
AACTTGGAGTCCACGTGTAACACTAACACACACAAAACCGCCGCCACGTATACCACCAAATACCGGATAGTTGTTTTGGGTATCTTGTTAGATGCATTTTGTCACGTTGATCCCTACATTAGGAGAAATAAAAGGTTAGGTCATGATACTGCAATTTTGGGATACTATGATACCCCAACAAGTAATAAGCCCTTTAATATATGGTTGAAAAAAAGTATTGTGTAACAAAGGGTGCAAAAGGAATCCAACAACCATGGAATTGAACCAAATGACATCAAAATCGATGGTTTGAGAGTTATGATATTTCAGTTTTGGTCTTTTGTTTGTTGTATGTATATGTAAGATGTTATTTATATATTATTTTAATTCATATATCATGATAGTCATGAATTTTAAGTATTCAAGAATAAGGTTTAAAAGATTGATTCGACTCTTGCAAAGATAAACATCATTTTAAACTCCTTTTAGTTTCAATTTGATTCAAAACATGTCTTGAGGTGTTTTTAATGAGTCTTGGTTCATTGGTTAAGCGTTGGGTTGTGTCGAGTAACCTTTGGCGAATTTAGGCTTCCAATTCACGGAGGTCTTTCAGACTTTCTCACGATGACTTAGTTGAGGTAGGAAAAAAAAATGAAAACAACAATGGGCCGGTTCGATTTATGAAATGGTACACATAATAAATGATAAACCTGGCTCTGATACCAATTGTTAGGGCAAAACTAGAATTCAAAGTGTGATAAGTGAGTGTGGTGGGAATGAAGGAAAACTGATAAATGTATTAAATAAGAGTTATGCATTGAGAGAAAGCTGGTATTTGTAATGAAGGAAACCTGATATTTGTAATGAAGGAAAGCTGATATTTGTAATGAAGGAAAGCTGGTATTTTAAGAGAAAGCTGGTAAATGTGAAGAATGAGAATTAGTAAAGATATTTCATTATGGCAAAGGCTTACATTAGTCACATGGGGAGGGGGTATTTATACTAATCTCCTAATTACATCTTTTCCCCCTCCTTCTATAAATAAATTCAAGATAAGTCCTAATTACAACATTTTCACTAAAATTAATTTGTTCTAACATAAAAACATGTTTCTTTCATTCGATGGCTAAAGTTAACTTTTTAGTGAATCAGGTTAGAGTGAATTGACAAAAAACTACCCGAGAGAAGAAGTACGGTACAAGGCATAAATACAATAATTGCCTTTAGATGATGTGTTACATTACAACTCACACCAAGTCATGGAGACATCCCATTTATATTACATTACACATCTATACTTTCATCTTTTATTTCATTATCAATAAATTAACTATGGTTTTAGATAAATAGTTCCACATAAAGCTCAACCCTAGCTATACTATCTTATAATTTATTTGAGTGGTGTCTTAATTTTTGAAAATTTTAAATATTTGAATTTTTACCTTATCATTTAATATTTATATTATTTATATTTATATATTAATTTATATAATTATTTTCAGTTTTAAATATTTAAACATTTTAGCAATAATAACAAACATATTTCTTATACACCCTATATGTGACTAGAAAAAAGTGAATATTAGTTCAAGGGTAAGTGTAATGGTTGAGGGCTTGAGGCAGGTGAGCTCAAAATTTTATGTTTTGATTTTCAAATTATGTGTAGTATATAGTATGTAAAGTAGTATGTTTTGTTGGGTTAGTTTCTCAACATAGAAAGCTCAGTTTTGAAATCATGATACTTTTGAAGCATTTGAAACATAGATTAAGACTAAGGGGTATGAGGCGGGGTTGCTAGAGTCATCGGGCCATGCCGCCGGCTACACCGCGCCGACTAGGCGTCTTGGGTGGATGGCGGAATGGCTCAACGTTTGACCGGGTGCATTGTTCAAAAAATATAGCCGTTATAAACGGCTCTTTCCAATATAAAAAAATTTCCTTTTTTAATTTTTAAAACCCCTATATATACATATACATTTTATACAAGTAAACCACCACTCTTTCTTCATTCTCCCTTCCATTTTATACACTAAAAAGAATTCATACTATTATATATTCTTCTAGTTTTATGGATCGAAACGAGTCTTCGTCATCATCCTCTGGCGATGATTCGGTTGGTTCAACCGATTTAGACGAGATAATCGATAGTGCGGTAGAAATGACTGTTAATCTAATGATGCAAGTCGCGCAAGATCAAGATGATGATGATGATGATGATGTTGGTGAGCCTCCGTTTAAAAGAAGGACGGCGCTACTACATCGTCGTGTAGAGGCACATGAGTGTTTTATGCGGTTTTACTTTGTTGATGAACCGGTATTTGGCTCGAGGGTATTTAGGAGACGCTACCGTATGAGTAAGCGTCTATTTTTGAATATAACAAATGAGTTGGAATCGGAGTATTCATATTTTCAACAAAGATATGATTGTCGTGGGAAGCTAGGTTTTAAAAGTCAAACAACCAATTAGTTATTTGTGATCTTTATAAAAAAAAATATATATCTCAATTAATCGGATAGATAGTGGGGAGAAAACAAATTATATGGATAATTAATTAGCAACGGGAATCATCATTAACAACAGAAATCATCATCTTTCACGACATGTTTAGGGCCGACGCATTGCCCGAGTACCCATTTAGTTTGTCTATGATTGGTGTCACACTACACAAAATCACAAATGTTTTCTTTGCTTTGTTTGATTATTTAATTGATTTGAACAGTTGTATCTTTAACGTTTGAATCTCAATAAACAAGTTATTTTCCGTACCTTTAATTTGTAGAAGTTGGCCTTTGATAGGTAAACAACAACAAGAAGATGCTACATGCCAAGCATCAGTACTCTAGATTAACTATATTTATATCCATTAATTCTATTCACATTAATAACAAGAATATTAAAGTGCTCTCAAGTACTAAATAGGTTAAATGTCAATTTATTATCTACTCACATATTGTAATAATGTAATCCTAGTGATAACGAAATCAAATGTCAATGTATTTTTCACTTTGCATATAATTGCATCATGAACTTTTATATTATCCTAGTTACCCAACGAACATTCAGAATTTGTTCGAATATGCATATCGTAATTTTTTTTATTACTATCAAACTTTCGACATTGTTCAGATATATGGTCATTAAACTTCTAAATTTTGTACTTTGCAAAAAGACTACTAGTATGTTGACATTTCAGGCCTATAATCTTAAATCCGAAGATTAAATATATACTTCAAATTTGAGTTAATTTGTTGTTTGTACGGTGAAGATTATATATACTTCAAAAACCGGTTTTTCTGGTGAAAACTTCCCAGGGCCGGCCGAACCGGTCGGAATTTTTTTTTTTTATATAATAAAACTGCTACTAAACTTGTTACAATCCAACGAAAATAGTCAAAATACAATTACAATCTACTCAAAAATAATACCAAATAGGTATTTCATTAAATATAAGTTTTAAAGTTCACAAACAATAAAAAATAACATTAAAGTATACACATCATCATAAAAATAATTTAAAAAAATTTCAAAAAAAAAAAAAAGAAACCGGTTGAACCGGGAAAAACCGGCGGTTCGCAATAGTGAAAAAACCGGGAAAAAAACGTGCTTAGTTGAACCGGCCGAGCGGCCGGTGCCCAGTTGAACTCGTCGAACCGGTTTTTAAAACATCGAGTTAGATACTAGCCAAGAGCGCGCAACGAAACAAACATTACCCCGACATCCATACTAATCATGGATTAGGACACCAGTCTCGTTCCAAGAAGCATATAACGATTTGAATCCAAAGGAAGCACTTGGCCTGTGGAGGAGCTTGTGTTAGCACAAAAGAAACATGTAAAAACTCTAAGCAAATGTATAAGCTAATAGAAAAGATCTTTTCAATTAGTGCTAATATGTAGCCACCCTTTCCAAAAGAGATCAACCCACACCAAAACAAACCATTTAAATCGTCTACCATCCTAGCTTATACTCACTGACAGTTTCACATCCCAGTTCAGAGTTGTGCATACTATATAAGCAAGCCATTCAGAAAATTCATACACAATCAAAATAGTATTATGAGTCAGCTGTCCGGAACTTAGACCTCTGGTCTTTGAGAACAAGTACCCAAATACCGGAACTAACACCTCCGGTTTATCCACTTAAGCATCATACGTACGTACACGTGGCTGACTAGTTGACACATAGGCAAAGACCGGAAATGGCACTTCTGGTTTTGACTTTTGACCGGTTTGGCGTAGTCCTGAAATGCCACTTCCGGATATACATGTTTTACAAATTTTTCTTTTGACCATCATCCTTGTTCTACAAATACTACTAAAAGAAGCACTACTGTTCCAAAATTTTCAACTTGTTTTACAAACACTACTAAAAATTCAACTGGTGATCGATCCCCTTGTCTTGTAGTCGGTTCCAGGAAAGTTAGACTTGGTCTTCAGGGAAATATTTCAAGCTAGGGAGGTCGAATTCGCAATTGATCAATGTATTGGTTTGGGTTTCAAGCGAGGTTTATGGGGCATAAACCATAACATAAAAACATGTAAAAACTATAAGCATACGCGGGCTAGTAGGCTACTCCTTGTGTACCAGGACTTGGTCCTAGATCGAATGTAAACCAATTGGCTTTAAGACACTATAACAAATAACTCAAATCTACAGATATATTTGAGGATACTTGAAAATTGAATTTCCTGTCATTGTTTTGGGGACCAAAGGAGTGGTCCTTAGGATTTTCTACACACATCCATATCATATATAATACATGAATGAATCCATTATTTGGTTATTTTTAATATATACTGCTAAATCATCTGAAAATGAGACATAACCAAATACTACATTCATAAAAATAATTAAGGTGATGATCACATCCATGATATATATATATAAGTACATAACTAAAGTTAATCAGCTAATTAAAAGAATATCTTAAGCAGCATATGTATATAACTAAAGTTAATCAGTATCTTTTTATCTTCTAATTCCAATTTTGTATCACAAGTTTTTTGATTTCGGCAACTGGTGATGATTACATGCGTTCTATTTGGAACTTGTCGGTGAATTCCATATTAGGTGTGTGTCGTATAAATTTTTTTCACAGAAGAACTCCTTTCTGTTTTTAGTGACATTGCCGTGGATTTCTGTTGTCGCACTGGCCAGTTGATGTTTGTAAATAAGAAAGTAACTATAAAAAACACTTGAAGTAGTCTTGTGACTGAGTAATGGATGGAATGAGTGGTACTGGTATTGAAGACATGGATCAAGAAAAAGGCGTTGCATCAACAAGTCGTATACCAATCCAAGAAACAACAGAATCTCCAGATGTATCTGAGAAGCCAAACGCAAAGAAGGAAGCAAGTGACGTAGTTCCGTTTTACAAGCTGTTTTCTTTTGCAGACTCCACTGACTATATGCTTATGGTTATTGGAACAATTACTGCCATTGGAAGCGGAATCGCCATGCCTCTCCAGACATTGATCTTTGGAGAACTAATAGACACATTTGGAGGGACTCCTGATAACAAGACCATTATTCATCAAGTTTCCAAGGTATATTATATTCATAAGCAATGAAAAATGAAACTCTAAAGCATGATCTCCTTGTATCTTCTGTTGATAACCAACAATTTCAATTGGCCCCCTGTCAGTCATATTTTTAATCTTTCAGGTATCGCTAAAATACGTCTACTTGGCTCTGGGGAGTGGTGTTGCAGCATTTCTTCGTAAGCTTTTTTACACTCACTGCCTGCCTCGTTCCTCTAGTTTAAGATATATATTTAACCAAGAAGCCATATTTCTTTTTGTTTCGTAGAGGTGGGTTGTTGGATGGTGACTGGAGAGAGGCAGTCTGCACAAATCAGAAGATTATACTTGAAAACAATATTGAGGCAAGATGTGGGATTTTTTGATCAAGAAACCAAGACTGGAGAAATTGTGGAAAGTATGTCTGGTGATACTACAATTATTCAGAACGCTACGGGAGAAAAGGTGCTGTCGTGATCATGCAGTAATAGTCGGTTAGGGTCCAACACTTTATGTTTCAGAATATGACTTCAAAAATGTTAAATTTGGCTGCATTTTGTGTAGGTTGGAAAATTCATACAGCTGACTTCAACATTCTTTGGAGGGTTCGTGATTGCTTTTTCACAGGGGTGGCTTCTATCCGTTGTGTTATTATCTTCACTTCCTCTTCTCATGATCTCATCTGCGTTTGTTACGGTCATCATGGCAAAGCTAATGTCCAGGGGACAAGCTGCTTATTCTGATGGAGCAGCCGTAGTTGAACAGACAATTAGCTCTATCCGAACTGTAAGAATTAGTTCAGAGGGCCTTTCCGTCTTCCTCGCCTTCTCCATTCATGTTATATATATAAACAAATGCTGACTCTGATTAATGATTAGTAGTTTATGACAGGTTGCTTCATTCACAGGGGAGAAACAAGCTATTGCCAAGTATAGAAAGTCTCTTACGAAAGCTTACAGGGCTGGGGTGCAAGAGGGGTTGATAGCTGGATTTGGTTCGGGTATATTTATGTTTTGTGTATTCTGTTGCTACTCGTTAGCAATATGGTTTGGTGGCAGAATGATTATAGAAAAAGGATATACTGGTGGACAGGTCATAAATATAATGCTCGCCGTCTTATATAGTTCCTTGTAAGTGCATTGATGCTTCTTGAAATACTTGACATGATCCTTCAAATAGTTAACAAAAAATGTTTTGATGATCAGTTCGTTAGGGCAGGCTTCACCATGCTTGAGTGCATTTACCGCTGGAAGAGTTGCAGCCTTTAAACTATTCCAGGTAATACATAGAAAGTCAAAGATAGATCCTTTTGCCACGACTGGTCAGAAACTGGACGACATTCGTGGCGATATTGAACTAAGGGATATTACTTTTAGCTATCCAGCTAGACCGAATGAGATGATATTTGAAGGGTTTTGTCTTGTGGTACCAAGTGGCACAAACACAGCTTTAGTTGGAGAAAGTGGAAGTGGTAAATCAACCATAATTAGCCTCATAGAGAGGTTCTATGACCCCCAAGGAGGTGAAGTTGTTATTGATGCGATAAATGTCAAAGACTACCAACTGAGATGGCTTAGAGGAAAGATCGCTCTTGTCAGCCAGGAACCAGTTTTGTTTAGTTCCACTATTAAAGATAATATTGCTTACGGAAAGGATGGTGCAACACTTGAAGAAATCAAAGCGGCAGCTGAGATTGCCAATGCTACAAATTTTATTAAGAAATTCCCCCAGGTTCAGTCTGATAACCACATGCTATATTTATTGTTTCTATCGATCATACACAGAATTTATTCGTCTAATTTCTGCTTTTGTGTAACCAACTTAGGGACTAGACACTATGGTTGGTGCTCATGGAAGTCATATGTCGGGAGGTCAAAAGCAGAGGATTGCAATAGCCAGGGCAATCTTAAAAGACCCAAAGATTTTACTATTGGATGAAGCTACAAGTGCTCTTGATGCAGAATCAGAGAGGGTTGTTCAGGAGGCACTTGATAGAATCATGATTAACCGGACTACCATTATTGTTGCCCACCGATTGAGCACCATCAAAAACTCTGATGTAATCGCCGTTATTCAGCATGGCAAGATTGTAGAGAAAGGTCCTTCTCTATATGCCTTTTCTCTTTAAAAACTCACGTTTCACAAGACAAGTAAAGGCGTAAACCTTACTCTTTTGTTTCTGTTCTTCATCAAATATCTAATCTAAGACCCTTTGTTCTCTAATTCCTAATCAACTAGGTTCACATTTTGAGTTATTACAAGATACTGAAGGTGCATACAGCCAGCTTATACGATTACAAGAGCTCAACAATTATTACTCAGAAAAAAAAGGAGGTGATCAGGACAGCCCAGAGATTATTGTGACTTCTGGAAGATATACAGGCGATCACCCCGATTCTATGTTAAGTCAAGAATCATCTAATATTAGTAAAAGTACACGCCATTCATTTTCCATCAACGGTGTCGAGGTACCTAGACATGATAAACAAGCAGATTTTTACACGGCTTCAAATGTCTCACTTCTTCGCCTGGCCTATATGAACAAGCCAGAAATCCTAGTGTTACTACTAGGTTCTGTAGGGGCTGTGATTAGTGGTACCATCTTACCTATATATGGGTATCTTATTTCGGTTATTATAAAGACTTTCTTTAAGCCAGCTCATGTGCTTCGGAAGGATTCAGAGTTCTGGGCATTGATGCTTTTTATACTTGGTTTGGCAAATTTCATTGCAACACCAGTTAGAACCTATTGTTTTGGGGTGGCCGGTTGTAAACTGATAAGAAGAATTCGACTGAAATGCTTTGAGAAAGTGCTTCAGATGGAGATAAGTTGGTTTGACAAGACAGAGAATTCTAGTGGTATAATCGGTGCAAGGCTGTCTGCAGATGCAGCTTCCATAAGAAGTTTGGTAGGGGATAGTCTTTCGTTACTTGTTCAGAACACAGCTACGGCACTGGCAGGATTAATAATAGCTTTTATGGGAAACTGGCAGTTGGCTTTTATAGTTCTAACAATGTTACCACTAATAGGACTTCATGGATATCTTCAGGTGAAATTTGTTAACGGATTTAGTGGCGATACAAAGGTGAGCTACTTGCCCCAATTTTTTTTTGAAAAATGATATGAGTAAGAATCTGTAACTGCAGAAACTAGAGGTGGCAAAATGGGCTGGTTGGGGCAGGTTCCGGTCAACACAACTCAATTCGATCTGTTTTCACTCAAAGTGTCAAGTGTATGTTTGGTTTTGCCCATATGGATGTGTTTGAATATTTCGTTTTTCCCAAACAAACCCAACATATTAACAAAAAACTCCCAAATTTGTCCACTGTTGTCCATTTGCATTTCCAGTGACCACATATGATGAAAACTAGTATTTGCTTTCAGAAACTATACGAGGAGGCGAGTCAAATTGCAAGTGATGCCGTAGGAAGCATTAGAACAGTTGCTTCATTTTGTGCTGAACATAAGGTGATGGAGTTATACGAAAAGAAATGTGAAGGGCCTCAAAAAGAAGGAATTAAACAAGGTGTAGTAAGCGGTGCAGGATTTGGGCTGTCCTCGTTTTTGTTATTTGTAGTATATGCAACCAGCTTTTATGTTGGAGCACGGTTTGTTGCTGCGGGGAAAACTACGTTCCCTAAAGTTTTTCAGGTAAGATCAGCTTTCTTATATTAGTGACCGTACATCTCTTTTCACTCGTCGGTGATTGTACCTCATTTTCTTTATATGAAGGTGTTTTTGGGCTTGAGTTTGGCAGCCACAAGTGTTTCTCAATCAGGATCCATTTTTCCAGACACTGGAAAAGCCAAGACTGCTGTTGCTTCAATTTTTGCTCTTCTTGACCAGAAATCAAAAATAGACCATACGGACAAGTCTGGAACTACTTTAGAAAATGTGAAAGGCGATATCAAGTTTAGTCATGTTAGCTTTAAGTATCCTTCTAGACCCGAGATTCAAATCTTCAGGGACTTGTGTTTGGACATTGGTTCAGGCCAGGTACCCTCTGTAACGTTTTAACTCGTTCATTTTCTTGCCTCCGATCCAAATCCTAATATATTTTCAACAAGTATAAAACAACTTCTCATCGTAGAAAATTTTATCAAAAAAAGTTTTTCTATATATGATTTTATAAATCTAATTTCTTTCATATATGATTATCAAGACTGTAGCTCTTGTTGGTGAAAGTGGAAGTGGAAAATCAACGGTGGTATCTCTTCTACAAAGGTTCTATGATACTGATTCAGGCGAGATTATGATTGATGGAGTTGAGATCAAAAAGCTAAACGTGAAGTGGTTAAGGCAGCAGATGGGTTTAGTGAGCCAAGAGCCCGTCTTGTTTAATGACACCATCCGTGTTAACATTGCATATGGAAAGGAAGGCAATGCCACGGAAGCGGAAGTCTTAGCTGCTGCAGAATTGGCGAATGCCCACAAGTTCATCAGTGGACTACAAAATGTATAGCTAACCTTCATTCAGCTTGTTCTCATACACATTCATGAACTAGTATAGATTATAACACGACCGCCGTATAAATATTGTTAAACTTGGTATTTTTCTCAGTATCTATATATGATTTAAATTTAAATAATGAAAATAATTTCGGTACTACAATAAGTGATCTAAAACTTGTGTATGTGAATTCATTCAGGGGTATGATACAAATGTAGGAGAAAAAGGTATTCAACTATCTGGAGGGCAAAAACAAAGAGTGGCAATAGCAAGAGCGGTCGTAAAGGCTCCAAAGATTTTGTTACTGGACGAAGCAACTAGTGCTCTGGATGCTGAATCTGAGAAAGTCGTACAAGATGCACTTGACCGAGTTATGGTACACAGAACCACGGTGGTGGTGGCTCACAGGCTATCCACAATCCAGGGTGCAGATGTTATTGCTGTCATAAAAGACGGTGTCATTGCAGAGAAAGGGAAACACGAGACACTTGTTACTATCAAAGACGGCATCTATGCTTCTTTAGTTGCGCTACATACTAGCGCTTCGGCTTCTTAAAAGATGATCAACTGCTACCTCGCTTCTCATTCAAACAGCTTTCTTTTCACTTAATAAATCAGAATATCAGATGCATATTCTCACTTTCAATGTTCTGTCTTGTGTTTTCCATGTCCTGTAATTTGCATCATAATTTCAAGAAGAGCATCAGGTATATTTACCATTCTCTAATCATTTTGTTGTATAGGAAAAGTTAACGTTGGACGATACATGTAGTATATCGTACGGGCATTAACACTCGGATATAACTAAACAAAAGAAAAGATTGAAGCCATTCTGGGACGAAACGGGGCACTTCTTTAAATGTAAATGTCACGTGTCACTTTGGTCCCACCAATTTTATCTCTACTGAATTATTTATTTATTCGATGACAATTAAAAGCTTACTAATTATTTAACTTCAAATATAATTTTCGTTAGTTTTTTTCTTTTAGTTATTTCTCTTTTATGCTATGGCTACAAGAAAATTTTATGCTATCTAGTTCACGAAGATGTTATTTTAAGTATTTCATATAATCAACGTAATATGTATCAATATAATTAAAACAAGATCATAAATTTCTTGAATTGACACATGGTATATGATCTTAAGACGATACATTACTTTTAATACTAATCTTAAGCCAATGATTTATGGTCCGCGTGGTGAGGCAACCAGGTTTTACTCAGGAGGCGGAAGTTTGAACACCAGCTTGGTCTCTGTAGGGTTTTTCCTAAAATTTGTGCTACTGGGTCCGGGAATCGTACGGCTCGGTTGAGTCAGCTTGCGGTGGTTTTTTGTCATTGGATCACTCCGGACAAAGTTATGGGCTTTGGATTTGTGAGCGTTCAAAATAAACATAAAGAGCTTGGTCTTTCATATTTAGTTTACTCTTAATTTATTATCCTGTCTAAATAAATTTCGTATACAAATTAATTAAATAAATTGACATGATTAAAATAAAAGTTTAAATTACGTTTATTTATCTATGATGCTTAAAAGAACTGTTCGAAGTTCATTCTACACCTATTAGAAAATTTAAATTACATTTATTTTATCGCTTTCACATTTATTTATTAGATAATATTTAAATAACTATTAATATTAGTATATCCAATACTTTATTTTCCTTATGGTTCATTCTACTGTTACACTTGAAATCCTAATCCTAAATCCTAATACATTTAAAGACAACTCTTCCAAAAGGGTGATGATCCAATGCATATATATACCACCTTTTTTTAGTTGTATATCATCGAACGTGTTGTATAATACTGTGAATCATGTTTGATAAGATATGATTAAAAAAAATGTTGTATGAATCACCTCCCTTTCCAAAAGGCTAACTATTTTAATGTCTATAATCCTCTTTAAACCAACTCTAAATTTTGTTTTACCTAGCTAACTTCTCAATAAATTAACAACTTAAACTTTAGAGAAATGCTACACTTACAAACAAATAAGCAACATGAATAAAAATATAAATTTTTAATAACGTAGGCAAAAAACATTACAAAATAAATTTACTCAATCGGTGTTTTGCATGTGCTAAACAACAAATCAAGATGCAAGAAGAAAGGGGAAAAAAAAATCAAACTTAAACTAAAGTATCTAATAAATATTATAAGTTATATAAAGTCAAACCGTGCATCGTGCACGAGTATTAAACTCGTATTATATAACTAAAAGGGGATTGAAGCAATTCTAAAACGACACGTAAACAAATATGTTGAAATTGAGCAGTGAATTGAAAAATCAAACCAATTCATCATAAATGGAGTGGTACTCGTTACCAATGAAGCTTAAAGACCCACATGGAAAGACTTAAATGACGCAAGTTCGATCCTTATGGGTGCCCAGATCATGTGGAATTAAATGGGGGTATTTCATCGGCATCAAAAACCTTACGGGGAGGTCATGATGGGTATTCAATGTGATATCGGAAACGAGCTCCCTCCTTAACTTTTTTTTTTTTTTGAATTGAAGAATCAAACTATGAACAATTTACGCAATAATAACACATTCTATTAGCCAAAAGATTCATTCTCTTGATTATTAGAAAACTGTATGAAGAAAACTTACAATGAAATTGAATGAATACAAAACGTCCAAATTGGCCTATTAATATACACTGAATAATGAACAGAAAATGTTTGTTAAAGTTATAGTAGCTTAATCCTTTGACATCAACAACTTCGGGAAAACGACTGCTTAGTCCCTGTACTTGTAATATACAACTCACATATCTTCGCACAATCTTTGAACGCTATGTGTCATCTTAATCTCACTAATTATTAATAATAAAATAACTATAATATTTACATATCTAAAATAATTTGGAAGTTCAAAAATTAATAATCATCACTCATGAGATATGTCTTTTCTATGTTCTGTATATAAGGAGTAGTCAGCAGTGCAACAACCAGCAAGGTATTCTAGTGGTCAAACGTATTTCGATGTTCTCATAAGAGGTACCACGTCGCCACATCGAAAACCTCACTAGGTAAACATCTTAAGAGTGGCCAAGAAAAGGTTAAGAAAACTTCAAGGAGATACCTCGTTTAGGCGCGTTGCGTAAAACTGAGTCAAAGACTCACCTTCACTTGTCTGAAGAGGGAAAACTTCATCCGTTTACCAATCGACATTAGTTGACATTAATCCATTTTATTCTTGGGTTGTTTAGACTAAGAGGAATGGGGCATTTTGGGGGAGGGGAGACTTGCGCCATGTGTCGTCATGTCACACCCCAAGATGTCATCCAAAAAAAGGGAGTGATGCAACTTACTTAGACCAAGAGGAGTAAGGCGGCATCTCCCCTTTTGAAGCCCCTTGCCGCCCTTTGAAGCCCCGCTACAGGACCCCCGAGGGCTTCTTGCTCCAAATTTTTTTTTCCACGGCTAATAGGTGCCGCCCGCTTCTACTTTGTTTGTGTGTGTTGTGTGTGTATATATATATATGTATAGTATATATATACTTGTCACCCCTTGTCTCCTTACTCGATCATTTTTGGGGGCTTCTTCTCCTCTTACGCAAATACCACGTGTCGCAAGACGCCCTTCCCATCAAGCCGCCTTACTCCTCTTAGTCTTAGCTGTAGGATCTTCCAAAGCAAAAGGAGCAAATGGACAAACCGATTCAGGATTTCTAGTAACCCCTAACATCTGCTAAGTCATTAGTAATAGTTTACACCACCATACCGATGGTATCACACATTAGTGTCATATCAACGCTATCCAGCATCATTAAACAACCATATCACATTTGTAACAATAATCACACCATATCATATTTTTATTATTAAAATATAACACATTTAACTTATTAATGAAACATAACAAATTTAAATAACTAAAATAAAAACTTCATTAAAATAAAGATAAACATTACAATACTTTTTAAATAAAATAAAATACCATAAGAACATAAAATAAACAAACAAAAAAAAGAAGCAGCAAACTACGATAAATAAAATTACATTACAATAATTAAAAATAACTACGGCAAAAAAGAAACAAACTACGATAAATACTGCACGCCATTTGGCGTAATGCTACGAGAAATTTTCGATACCTTGAGTTATTCGCTGAAACAGTTTTTGTTCATTCGATATCTTCTTGCAAATTGTTGATCAGTGTATTGCCGTATTGGTGACCTTCATCAAGGTAATGACGAATTAGAAGCGCATTAGCCGCTACACGATCTCTCAGGATTACTCTTCTTCGTCGTTTAGTTCTGTCGCGGTTTGAACTTTCGGGTTCATCTCGACTTTGTCGTTCTTGTTCTTCTTCGGCAGCAAGAGCAAGTACTAGTTCAAAAAATTTTACAATAACATTGCAAAGTGTATTGATTTCTTCTTCCGAACTTATATTGAATGGAAATATTTTTATATGGAAAATGTGTTGTATGTGATAAATTGAGATGTATATTGAAAGCTAAAAAAATTTGTCTTTCACGTATGCATACAACACACATTTGTAAGTGACAGCAAGGCTTGAGATTTGTTAGGAATTTAATTCACATTAACAAAATCGAACTGCCACGTACAAAGGCTAATATTTAAAGAAACTGCTTTATTATACATACATGCACGGGTACATTACAATGAATTAGCTAGTATACTTCATTTATGAGATCAAATTAATTGTTGAAAACCAAAAAAGAAAAGAAAAAGTAAACGACCCCAACGTCTTTCAAAGTGGATTGGTCGATGTCGGGGATATCCATCCCAAAACCACACGAATATTGTAGTCGTCCACCCCGACGACTCCGTGTGGAACCATGAATACCTTGTCCACTCATTGCCCACTATGCATGCTTTTATTGTAATCAAACCTATATATTTTATTGAGGTGCTTTAGGTTTCGTCGACTAAATTAAAAGGAATGATACATAATTACATATGTCATGACTTTGTTCAGCTTTCACATCTTATCAGATTTGGACTATTATGGTTACAGGATGACAACCATCACATTTAATTTTTTTATACGAGTATATTTTTAAAGTACACAAATTATTTTTTAAACTACTTTTTATTCAATAAAAACTTAAATACACACTTATATTACTAAAAAACCAAAAATATATTAAATAATAAAAAAACAAATACATTAATAATACACCTAAAAATACATTAAAAAATGTACATTAAACTTCTTAAAATGAAAAGTACAATAATAATAAACAAAAATATGTTACTTAATCTAGATATGGAACGTCAATCCTTGCAGCATGCTACACGAGATCTGCACGAAGGTGGTTGTGTGTGTCCCAACTGTGTAATTCCTGTGTATTTTCAAGATTGACTTAACTTAGTTATACAAAAGTACGTCGTTTAGCCAGGCGAGGTAAAGGAACTCCATTTATATCAAAATTCTCAATATTATGACCTTTGTTTTCCACAATCATGTTATGCAATATGATGGATGTTAACATCACATTTCTTATTATTTTTTTTTTAACATTCCATGCTCTTGCTGGATCTTTTAAAATTCACCAATGTATTTGGAGGACACTGAAAGGCCTCTTAACACCATTTCTTGCACTTTATAAAATTCATCCATTTGCATCAATAATATTCGAAAATGATTTAACAAATGCAGACTAGGTCATATATATCTCGTTCTCTAAATAATACCTTCTTTTGTAGGTTACATTGTTAACCTCAAACACATGGTTGGAAGCAATACCATTATGGAAAACGTTAAACAAATGAGTGAGTGATTTGGCGTTGGTTGCCGCATCGATGACGTTGACGCCGATCACACCATATACGGTAAGCTTTAATAATTTTTCTAGCAACATGATCGTCACACTTGCAAATTCAAAGGAAGATATGAGGCGAGATACATAGCCGAATAACATGCCATATTCTTATGGTATTTGAAAGATTATTAGGCTCAAATTTTTTAGAATAAATCAACTTTTTATGAATGTATTAGGTTAAAGTGTTTAGTAAGTGTTGTTCTCAATTTCAACATTTTGGTTAGTTTTTGCCAAAGTTCTTTCGGTCTTTGACGAAAGGTGTTTGAGCTGATGAAACATCTATGTTATGAGTTTCATTGTGAATAAGTGTACGTAAAACTCTTTTTTGTTTCTAGAAAAGGTATTTTGATATTTTAATGCCGCCAAAAATATTAAGATTCTAAGAATCTAGGATTGTATCCAAACAATCAATAGATGAGAGTAGTAGTAAATGTAAACTTGTATAAATTAACACCCATGTGTCAAAACTCTAAACAAACAAAATAGGTTCGTCACTGGATACATAACCATGAAAGCAAACAAAATAAAATTGTACTATTATATTATAGTTATTATTATATTACAAGAATAAATAAATTAAATGTACTATTATTAAAAACATAAAATATTAAAAATATATTAAAAGTAATACTTTTAAAATTATCTGGCAAGCGAGGATCCATGGAGTAGATAAGCCACCAACAAGCGACCACATCATCTTCTGTGTAATGTAATAGTGTAATGTGTATCATTATCACGTTCTGTGCAATGTGCATCACTCCTTTTCTTCTTTCTAGAAGCAACAATTTACCTTTCTATTTTTAAAATAGTGACTATATATAGAAGAATAATGCTTTCAGAGGTCGAATCAAGATTTGATATTAAAAAGATAATTGCTTGATTGGAAAAGGTTTTTTAAATAAAAATTTATAAAACAAGTCATTTTGATTGGAGGAGATCAAGCACTATTTGAAATTAAGATAAAGTGTATAAACAAATACTATAATGAACTAAATTTTTAAATAGTAAACGGTAAATTTTATGAGAAAATAATACTTGCTACTAATAGCACTTAAATTATGTGCTTTCAAGGATAAATAAAAAATTATATGTGTGTTTTAAGTAGTTGATAGACTGAAAATGTAAATTTATTTTTTCACTTTTATTATAATATAGTACATATGTTATCCCTAAATTTTAAATAAGGGATGAGGGAGCACCCATCTCTCATCTTTATACCCTTTCTCTCCTAATTTTACATCTATATCTCATTATAAAAAATGTTCATCTTTCTCTATCTTCAATCTCTCACCACTTTTTTTAATTTTTTTAAAAAAAATAAAGAAACAAAGAGATAGTAAAAGAGAGAGATGATATGCGAGATCCCCATCAAGTTTTTCATCTCATCTCTCCCCATCTTGCTTGAAAAAAAGAAAGAGGTTTCACTGTGGTACCGTCCCATCTCTCCCCATTTCCTCCTCTCTAAGAGAAACCTAGCTATTTATAGTTTTCTTCCAAGATAATATATTAAATCTATCTATATTAATTATCTCTTGTTGAAAGTTATAAAATTTAGATATGAAAAATGCACATATTATATCTCTTACCTTTTTTACACAATATATCGCTTATGTCTTAAAATTGTTACACTACCCCCTTTACATCAATTATATTTACATAAATTACCTACACCACTCGACGCCATCAGCACCACCAATAGTTGTTGCCCCCGCCGCCCCATCCTCGTATTGCACGGGTATTGATCTGGTTTTATTCTAAGTAACATGATAACCAATATTGACTCAACTAGTAAACATAATGAAACTAAGATAGAAAAGTTTTAAAGAATGTATTATTATAGATCACAACTCACAAGCTATTAAAATTCGTTATAAGCTGTAAACTTTATAATACGTACATTTCAATAAAATAAAGGTAATATGTATAAGTCACATGTAAACACATAAATGGAGTAAAACTTTAAATAATAAATGTAGACTATATATGTGTACATGAATACATAAAAACAACAATTAAAGCTTGTCGTTAAGGAAACCTAAAAGGTGTATATATTTTTTTTTTAATATTTAATATTAATTTTTTATCATCATAGATTCATATCATTCTAGACGTTTTAAGAACTATTTATATCCTTCACACTACTAATTGACACCCACCCTTTATAGATATAGCTAGCAAACTCGATCAATTATTGCAGGCCATCAAAACATGGAGTCGTCACCAAGCTTCAGCACACATTCTTGTATCAATAATATTGCGGATATCGCAAATAGAGTCGTGCAAGAACTTCAAGTTGATAAGGGATTCA
>JAOXNX010000032.1:8038856-8054886 GCA_028566075.1 Solidago caesia
TTTTTTTTTTTACCGAAAACTCACACCATAACTACACATTTGTTTAGATGGGTCTTTAACCATCAATCACATAATTTAGGAATGAGGGGCACCTTGGATACCACTTAGCCTATTGGTAATTTTAGTTATCTGATTATCACAACCTCAAATAGCAGCAGCAAATCCGAGCACTATGTTTTGCTAATTCTAATAATTATATGTCATGGACTCACTTTCAACATGCAATGCTAAACTCCCATTTATTAATGTAGCTTGTATCAGCCACTGAATAAAGCAGATACCGGAATTTGAAGCATACATGTGGGGTTTTGCATCAAAAGCGATTGCTGGTACTTCTGGTCTAAACAATGACTCTCAAACAACTAATCAAGCTACTTCAGAAAGCTCGGATGACGACATATCCATAAATGACAGCAGAAGACAAGGTTTGGAGTGCCCAATTTGCTTTGAATCTTTCAATATTGTAGAAAATGTGCCCTATGTATTATGGTGTGGTCACACACTCTGTAAAAACTGTGTTCTTGGCCTACCATGGGCTGTTTTTAAACTTCCAAATCTTCCAATTCAACTTCCTTTTTTCATTTCCTGCCCATGGTGCAATCTGTTATCGTGTCGTCTAGTTTATAAAGGAAATCTCAAGTTTCCCCACAAGAATTATTTTCTTCTTTGGATGGTTGAAAATTTAAACGGTGATAGATTCAAATCGAGTTCCTCTTCTTGTGACCATCTAGCCAGTGATGAAGTTAGCCGATGTGTGGGTCAAAGTCAAAGTACTAATGGTTCTCGTGCTCCACATTTCAATGCAGAAAGACTCCAATCGTCTCTCTGTAAGTCCTTAATCTTTTTAGTGAATTTGACGACTAAGTTCCCGTTGGTCTTTCTGTTTCTTTTTATTGTTGTATATGCTATTCCAGCTAGTATAGTAATCTTGGTTGTGTACATTCTCATCACAATTCTGTTTGCTATCCCGTCTTCTCTTGTTCTATATTTTTCATACCCGAGTCTCGATTGGATTGTAAATGAAATCGTCACATAGTGTTGCAATTGCATTACAGTTACAATAAGGATGTTGTTGTAAACTTTAGTGAATCTTTTGTAAATATAGAATATAATCTGAAGATGTTTATTGGTTATGTAATCATTAGTTTTGTGTGCAGCTACTCTTGTTTATCTTTTTGGTTGAGTTTGTATTCTTGAAATGTGGAATTTGCTATTTGTGAAAGTAGAGGTGGCAAAATGGGTGGGTCAAATGGGTTGGATAATAAGTCAAAACATTTAATTGTATATATAAGATTTAAAAATTTTAAATTGCAATAGATGGATTGATATTTGGGAGGGATTTGAGACCTTGAGGTCTTGGGTTCAAATATTAGTGTGAGCAAATTGCTCTCAATAATGGAGACATGGGTTTTCCAGAATGAGTTTTTGGAATTGGAGTTGGGTATATGAAGAGACATGCCGTTAAGTTCAATATTGCTGTTCCAAAAAAAAATAATGTGAATTCATATCAATAATTAGTAAACTTATTTGAAAAGGTATACGACCATGTGGCGGTTATTGATTGATTCCGCTATCATCATGAAAGAGATAAATCACGTAATACTAAGATAGAAAATTTTTGAGGGGTTCTAAATATAAACCAAAAAAGAAGTTAAATGTTTGGTGTTACTTAAAATAGGAAGACAAATTATGTGTGTCATAATTGTTGGACTACCATGGGCAAACAAGAATGGCCATTTCAAACATATTTCCTAAAGAAGAATCCTTTTTCCTACCAAGTGTTTGGTTTGAATTACATTCTTGGTCATCTTCATCTTTCACCAATTCTTCAAGGTTTCCCATAAAAGGTATGTTTTTGTTTTCTTGCTTCTTGATTCATTTCAATAATGTTGAATTGAGTCTCTTCGATGCATCCAAATCGATATTTTATTGAACGTTTTTTGGTTTAAACACACGAAAAATAATAACCGAAACGTTTTTGAATTTGCGAACAAATTCGTTTGTGTTGATAAATTTGTATTTGCCTTTTTAGGATACCTTCATGATCAATTAATTTAGAAAATGTTTACAACGTTTAGAATAAAATAAAAACTTCTGCAAGGCGCGGAAGATACAAAACAATTACAGCAAAGAGGAAGGGCTCATAGCCCGTAAGTGCCAAGAAATAGTCATTTTTCTAGATCGAACATAAATCCAAGAGAAAGAAGTCGAAACTATGGATTGGAACACCTCTTTACTAGAAACCGAACGTTCATATGTTCTTATATTATGTCTTTGGTATCATGGTTTTCTAGTTGCCATTAAAATCTTTTTGCTTTTGATGGATTCGGTTTGTAAGTACGTCACATCGATGGATATATGCATGCATAGAGTATATATGAAGTAATTTTTGGTTGAAAACTAGCTGAAATATGTTGTTATTTCATGAATATAACCTTAAAAAGTTCATGTATACAGTGTTCATGTAGGATTTGCTTTGTATTGGCATGGAAAAAAATGTGTCCACGACCACGAGGCACTCAAGACGACACTCAACAGGAAACTTCTACCTCGAAAACAATGCCTATGAAGACGTTCTAAGTCGATATCTCAGCGGTCCGTTTCCCTCCTGCCACGATAACTGCAAACAATCTGGGTCTGAACACCCACCTGAACCCAAATCTGCAAGTCCTATTAGAAAATCAAGTAAAACTTCTGTGCGAGGGATCAAGAAACACTTGACACCCATTCCAAAATCGCCAACAAAACATGTAATTATCACCAATACTTTACTTCCTAAACGGCAAGACAAGCCGCAACATAATGAATCCAAAAAACAAGATTTTAAGTCAAAGCTAAAGTCAAAACCTGAGCAAACCGATCCATTTTACATTCCTCCTTCCAGAGTAACAAGAAGATTCAGTGACATAGGTAAATCTACCGATGGTTTAGGAGATGACTCACCTGATTGTGGTTTGGCCAGAAGCAGTAAAAAGAATGACAAGAAGATTGAATCAAAAAAAGATTTGAAACCAGTCAAGAGCACGGTAAAAACACCTGGAAATGACCCATTTTCTAAGAAGATTCAAACTCTAAATACCCATAACGGTTCAACGAAGCCCAGGGTAGACCATGGGTCAAAAAAGTCAATGCTTGTTAATCCCGTAGGTGAAGACCGTGAAGTCGTTCAAGAAAATAGAAGTCGAAGAGTGTCAGAAAATGTTGGAACTTTAAAAACCGGTTATGGTTCAACAAAGCCCAGGGTTGACAATGGTTCAGCAAAGTCAGAGCCTACGTGTCCCGTAGGTGAAGTTGTTCAAGAAAAACCTAAAAAAAGTAATACTGTGTTTGAAAATGGTCAAAATAAAGAGCAGATCTTACCCAAGTCGAAGAAAGATGACACCCGGGGAAGTACAAGTCAAAACAATGGTAGTGTAGCAGCTTCGGAATTCAAGGAAACAGAAAACCCAAAACGGTTAGGGAAGTTAGCAAAGGAAAACGATGATCTTTCGGCTAAAAATCTCAAATTTAAGCAAGGAAAGATTATCGACCCACAAGCAGAGAGTAATGGTTCAAGAAAACTTAATTTTGAGGAAGGAAAACTGTTGGATGAAAACCCAGATTGTCAAGAAGAAGGTATAAGTTTAAGGAGATTGTCTTCTAATGGTGAGTTGAATACACCAGAAAATAACTCGGTAAATGTCGCTCTAAAACCGTGTGATTTGGAAGCAAAGAAGCGTCATATGCGCGTAAATAATGTTATTAAAGAGACTGCTAGCAAGCTTATACAAACCAGGAAGAGCAAAGTCAAAGCCCTGGTTGGTGCTTTTGAAATGATCTCTGGAAACGATTTATAAAGCATGTTTGAAATCAAGTAAAATTGGCACATTAGTTTCTTTGTAGAAATTGAAAGAGTTATGTACGCTATTATCTTGCTATCTCTTAATTCATGGAGATTTGAAGAGATGCCGTTGACCCGCGGTTTTTTTTTTCTTTCGGGATACGACATCTGGGAAACCTCACCGTATAATGGTGACCCGCGGTTTAACTTTTGGGAAGAACAGAGAGTCTTAACTGCCAATGGTTGTTTACACAGCAACATTAAAGCATAATCTTTGGTGGGATTTTGTTTATCTTAATTTCTTGGAGCTGATCCATTTGTTCAACTGTTATAGAGCCATGGAATCTTATGCTTAAAATCAGTATATTCATTTGCTTCTCATCGGGTCGATACAGGTTAGAAAGAGAAATGTTCATATACACTTGCAGATATATTAGTTTGGAAAGAAAGTGTTTCAAGTCGACTGCTTGACCTGGTAGAACCCACACAAAGGTTTACCAGGATTAGAAAGCAATGTTGTAAATATCGGCCATAACAGCCGAATTTATCGTTTCAAGGTGGTCGACCGATATGATACCGCAGACCGATATTTACAACCTTGTTAGAAAGAAAAGTTTCATATTCAACATTTTACTAGCATAACCGAGGAGCCATATACAACTCAAATTTTTGACCTACTAATCACCGACACTATTGGAACTGCTTTTCGGGCCAATTAGGTGCTCCTGTTCGCCACCCCATCTCAATATAATTTGTCATTTGATTTAGTTGCTTAATGAACTTTTTGTTTTAGTGAACATAAACGAAGAGCTTGTATGCAAAACCAAAAAAGAGAAGGAAGATCAAAAGCTTATGTTACCTCTATTATTCAACTTGGGAAATAGTGTTCTTCAAGAAGATTCATTTACACTTAAACTGGTGTTTCTGATGAAAAGAACAATTCTGCTCTGTCGATAAAACTTGCAGGAAATCTTGAATAGAGCATCAAATTGGAGCAACTTTCTGAATTCGTTTCATTACCCCTCATTGACTTGCTTCCATCTTTCTGATTCCGAATCTTCACACTTCTATTGTTGTTCCCAAGTGCACCACTTTTTACTGACTGAACACGTGTGATTCTCCTATTTGATCGTTGAGAGGAGTCACCGTGAAGTTTTCTTGACTCGCTGCCCGACTGAGTTGGCTCGACGGACTCATCTATTGGGCCTGTTTGGGATGTTGGCAAGCCACTTTTGCATGATTTAAGCAAAGAAAGGAGCATCTCTATGCTAAGTTCTTGCTGGACCACTCCTTTATTCTGCTCACTCCCAAAGCAAGCGGCTACTAGCGTTCCAGCCAAGACTGGCATTAATTCGGGATCACTAAAGAAAACAAATGGCAAATCGCATACCTGTGAAACCAAATAATGTGTTAGAATTGTGGGTCCCTAAGATTAGAGGTGGCAGACTGGGCGGGTTGGGTAGAATGTCAAGAAAAAAGGAATTATAAAAGGGGGGAGGGGTCTGGCTGGGTTGATCAGAAACATCTTTGGTCCAATCTTATTAATTAATAATCTAGTAAACAAGTGGCAAGTCAACGATAACTAAAAAGTCATCTTATTTTTAGAAATACACTTTGAGCTACATTTGATCCCATTCCATTTGAAGCTAACTTTTCAGTTTTACCCAGTTGACCCATTAGAGATGGACTTAACCCGAATCGACTCATTCATATCACCTGTAATAACCCAAGGAATATAAAAAGTTAAATGAAATGTAAAGTGACCTTGTGAAGAATTGTGGGACTCTTCCCCCATCTAAGAACGGCTTGATTTTCAGGATGGAACATGGCAAAGTATCCGAGAAGCAACAAAGATTCAAGCAGAAGCAGACCAGTCTGAGATATGTAAAACAGTAGCGAGGCAGTTAAATATTAATAAAAATTATTCCAGGTCGTTAATAAAAAAAATATCATTCACATTCACCACAATCTTGAAGGAATATATATATATATATATATATATATATATATATATTTACAATATTTGATAATTTAGAATTAGAAGAATGTAAAAGTCACCTGATCAGTAGCCATTCCCCACTTGCTGGTACAATGAGTAAGAAGATAACTCATCAGATGAAAAAACTCCATTCGTAGGTCTGGCCTCGCCTGCTCAGGTCAAAGAAACACATAATCAGTTTTGTAGTAAGGAATGGACGATTTACTAAAACTTAAGACTACAAGTAGAAATGGAAGTGTGCTTACTAGCATCATTTGGATAAAGTTAATATCCATCAAAGCTAAATTGTTCAAAACCCTCAGCACCCCAGTAGCTACTTCCTCAAAATTACTCGGAAGAACATACGAACCCTGGTAGTAAAAAAGAGAATATCATTATAATACCCAGTTACTTGATAAAACTGAATTTACCATTCGATTTCATTTAGTAATGAGACAGTTTATAATCCTACAATGACAAAGCATATGACAGATTTATGAAAGAAGAACGGTCAACAGATAACCGTTCTACTCGGCAATGACTATAATGACGTATTGTCTTTCATAGTGAAAAGGTAGAATTCAAAAGAGCGATAAGGTATTTTTAATATGTTGTGTATATCCTACATACCATAGTTACCAACTTGTTAATGGTACTAGAAGCAATATATATTCTATGAACTATAAATAGAAATGAATTCAACGTAGTCTATAACAAGTTATAACATATGTACATGAACACGAACACGAACAGTAAGCTTTCTAACCATTTATTGATGACATATTTACAATGACAAAAAAAAACATTTATTAACGACTACAATGTACAGGGAAAAGTATAATAGATATAAGCAGATGTAGCCAATTGGACCCATTTACTATGGAATCAGCCAATTTGAGTTACAAAAAATCTTTAACTAATTAAACATGAAAAATAAATAAATTATAATAGATACAAGAAAATAGGTCAAATGGTTTGAAAGCTCCACAAAATGTCTACCTAATGCATAAACCCTCCTAAATAATTTTATTATAGAGATTAGATTATTATTGAACTGCAATAGTCTTGGATCATAATGCCACATAAATGATGTAAAATGAAAAAAATTGACAAAAAGTGTACCTGGTAAACCTTTTTTAACTAACACATATGACTTGTACAAAAAATTATAAAATTATAATTGCGTACAAGAAAATAGGTCAAATGGGTCGAAAGCTCCAAAAAATGTCTTCCCAATGCATAAACCCTCCTAAATAATTTTATTATAGAAATTAGATTATTGTTGAACTATAATAGTCTTGGATCATAATGACACGCAAATTTTGTACATTGAAAAATATTGACAAAAAGTGTTTTTGGTCAACCTTAACCTACACATTTCGACTTGTACAAAAAATTACCCATTTTGACCCATTACCCAACTTGCCCATTTGGCCGCCTCAGGCTATATGTATGTGCATGTGCAAATACATTAACAGTTCGTCGGATTTTTACCTGTTCAGAGGACAATCTGTTGTTAGCCTGCAATAACACGGCCGTCAACAAAGAAGGTAGACAGACCAGCCCCGTTTCAGATATAGCCGATAGAAGATATGTTACGGGCTGTTTATTTCTCAATTTATTTCCATTCTTTTGTTCTCCACCACTATCCACCATGTTTTTCTCATCTTTCTTACATAAGTCATCCAATGGTCGATCCTCGGGCACACCTTGCAACCATCTGGAAGATGATTCATAATTTTCACATAAATTGAATAAAGAACCTCCCAGATCTACATCCTCTATAGAGGTTTCATTTATTGGCATCGTTTCAAGTGGATAAGATTCCCAGTCGATTGAAGATTTAGACCTATATCTGGAAGTCAAAATTACCAATAAATTGATACTTAAAAGAATCGACGAAGGAAATGGGGAACCTTCTACTTGCGGCCTATCATATAGTGCAAAAAGATCTCTCAATCGATGAATAACTTGATATGCAATCACGAGCTCTATCAAACCATCCTGCATTTGATGCTGGCGTTCATCAGTGCTCGAGTGACCAATAATGGCTGCCACAGTCCATAAAGATCCATCCAAGACTTCTGATATTGTTTCAGAATTCTCAATTAGCGTTTTACTGCCACCAACATTTGAAGATGATGCTGTGATTTTGATGAAGTTTTCAAGGGCAGCTGCCAACATGGGTATCATTGGTGGAAGAAGATTTTCAGCTAGAAAGTAACTTCTATTCGCAGGTAGTGACAGAATTACCCTTAGAAGTCTTAAGAAGTATATGGTTACTTGGGAAGCTTCGGGTTTGGATGTGTGCGAAGCTGGCAGGGCCGAAGCAATAAAATCAAGAAGACCAGCTTGGCGAGAAGCATGCAGTTCAGGGTCCTTACCATCCAAAAACTAATACATAGAGACAAAATAATGTTAAATAGAATTTTAGCAAACATATAACTATGTTCCCACTGTTCCACAAACACAAACTAGTTGCATAATTTGCTACTTCAAACGGACAAAATATAGCATCGAAACTTAGTATGACTTCTTTGAATTTTCTAGAAAAGTTAAGAACTGCAGTTAAACTAGAGGTGGCAATTCCAACCCATTTACTACGAATGGGTCAATGCAGGTTATGCTTAATCCCTGACGTGTTAAAAGAACAAAATCAGAAAGGTTGGCTGAAAGCTCAAAAGTCACCCAAAGTGTTTTTTTCAATGCATAAACCCTGTTAAATAGTTACTTTAAAATATAATTTTTATGATCAAAGTGTTTTGGTTCAACCCAATCCATTTGACATGTACCAAAAGAATTACCCACCTTTAACCCATTATGCACTCCCAGTATTTTGGAATGGAAGACATCAAAAAACTTCATAATGCAATTACCAAAAGAATTACCAACCTCTAAATTAACTTATAATGAATTATAAGTATGAGAATAAATACAAATGTGAAGTTTGCAACAAAATACTTAAATTACACTTCTTTCTTTGGAATGGAAGACATCAAAAAATTTCATAATGAAACAATTCAGATACCTTAATTATATCACCAGTCACTAGGCCAATACTCGCCGCCCCTTCTTTTCGTGCCTGCCTATGTCTTTGAATCTCCTGTAGCCATCTCCCAATTTTCGCTCTTGCAGTTCCTACAGCCGCTCGATATCCAATACTTGCACTTTCGGGACCCAGAAAAGGTTCACTTAGTTCATACTTGAAAGCCATTAGCCTTTGCCTAATTTTCTTAATCCTCCTTTTTACAGAATGCTGTAATGCCAAGTTTCTAGCAGGAATCACCGCACCTTCAGCAATACTGCCACTAACTTGCTGATCATCTTCACCACCAAGGGATGAAGTTGATTTACTCGCACCATCTTTATTCAAAGATCGCCTTAATAAAGGCGAAGATTGATCTCTGAAGTCCATTGAAGCTCTTTCCCTAATTTGTTCCAAATAGAACTTTCTTCTTTGTTCACTTTCTCTGAGCCGTTCGGCTAATTTTTGAGCCAATAGCTCAGCTTCTTCTTGTTGGGCTTTGGCTAAAACCTCCCGTCTCCTCATTTGGTCCATAGCTTTTGCTTCACGGGCTGCACTCGATGCTTTTCTTTCCTCTTCTCTTCTTAATAAAGCTTCTTCCTTTTTTCTTTGTGTTTCTGCAAGCCGCTGCATTTTTTCAGCTTCAACGAGTTTCTTTCTTTCCAGCACTGCTTCTTCTCGGGCCATATCCTCTTTTTGTTTTGATTTCATATCTTTCAATTTCTCGGCTTTTCTCAATTCCGAATCTTGATATTTTTGTAACAACATAAGTTTTTTGTTTTCTTCATTTAATGAAGTAATGAAACGGACTTCATTAACTTTAGTACTTTCATCACCGGCTCGTCGTGCAACTTGAGCTAAATAAGCTTCATGGCGAGTTTCACTACGTTGGTGGCGAGCGTGCATTCCTTCACGCAGCCTCGTGCTACGTACTGCCTGCCATTCGTTCACACGATTAAGTTTTTTGGTGCTTCTTTGAAGCTTTTGTTGTCTTTCATTTTCTAGCTCATTTCTAATTCTCATGGCACGTGCATGCTTTTCTTCAGCCTCTTTTTTTAAATCAAGCGATGTCTTTTTCTTTTTTTCAGGTGACATTAACTTATCATGTAGAATGCGGGCCCGTTCCGTACTTTTCCTCATGCCGGGTGAATGTGAGAAACGTGAAGATGAAGAATATGGTGATGCTAATATGTCTAGCCAGTTCCGGTTTTGCTTCCATGCATCCATTGACTTAAAAGATGCATCTTTAAGATTGTTTCTTTTTTCTTTGTCTCTTTCTGATATATAAGTTGGTCTTTTCGGTTGATCCATGGATCTAAGATTATCTTTTTTCAAACCTGCTTTCTCCATTTCCTTGTTCTTTCCAAGCTCAGGATTCTTCTTTCCCCTACTTGAGTTTTGTCTAGGAAGAACCACAACCCCACTACGTTTTCCTGAATCCATAGCTGGTTCTCTTGAACCACTTGCCCTTTCGGTTCTAGAGGGATGTTTATTTAATATGCTGCCACTTCTAGAACGGTCATAAGAATCACTAAATCCTATTTTTCTAGAATTGTTGTTATTCATGTCTGCTCGTTCTTGTTGAATTTTCTTAAATGCCTCAAGAGATGAAGACAGTATTTCAGCCCTGTGTGGTGACGTCGTCATACGACGAACCTGCAATCACAAGAAATCAAGAAAAGAGCAATGTAATAAGTCGCTTGTAATAGTAAGGGGTTGTTTTGATACGCGTTTTGAAACTGAGAATGTAATAACGGAAAAATAAACATCCGATAATCAGTTGTTACAAAACATGTTGTATTAAGTAGTGTTTATAAGCACTTTGGCAGTTGGTGGCTATTGGATCTCTTATTGCAAATTCTGATTATTTAAGTAGCTAAAAAGTAAAATGGTCAAAACTGACATTTTTATACAATGTGGACAACTTATTTTAATCAACTATAGAAATATTTGTCTAATGAATTATTTATTGATGAAGTTAAATTAAAATGATGACGATAATAGCTAAATAAACTTCTTTTCCTAGCAGAAGTATCAACAATAAAACATGTGAATGACTATTCTCTTAAAGAAGGAAAAAGAAGTGTAACCAATATAGTTCATTTTTCGAAAAATATTCAATTTTGTTGCTTCAGAGATAATTGCTAATCTGACCCCTAAATAATTAGATAAACATAATCATTTCATCCAAAGAACTAAACTGGTTAGTGGATAATCAACTTCAAAAAGCAATATAAAAGCATTCTAACCTCCCATGAAAGTGCATGTGGCCTGCGTTGCTCAGACTTCATGGTCATTGTTGGATTATCACTCGACTTTTTGACTTTCTCAAACTCTTCGACTCTACAATTCAATTCTTTGAAATCAGATGCTGCTTCTTCGAGAACAAGAACCGCCTCTTTCATCTGATCTTTATCACATTCAAGTTCACATAAAAGATACAATTCATCAACAGCCCGGTTAAGGTTCTCAAATAGAAAACACCAAAGCCGTTGCCTAAACCGCTCTTTACTCTCACCTGCTTCAATTTGACCCGGACCCATTGCATTCATAATCGGAACTCCCGATAAGTCATTGAGTACTGGAGTGGGCTGAACTCCCGATGTCGGCTTTTCATATGACATAATCTCAGAATCTTTTAGAAGACTTGAATCCTGACTCGTGACATTTTCTGAGCCACTTGCTTCAGGATTTTTAGTTCTTAAGTCGTTATCCAGTACTTGAAAAATAATATCACTTTGACTAACCACTTCCTCTTTTACAATTTTGACCCTGATGTCTTCTGATGAGACCTCCTTCACCTCTTCATATTCTTGTGATTTTACATCTTCTTCAACGGTTGGTTCAACTTCCTTTTCTTTTGGTTCAACAGAATCAATTTCAGTAACGTCATTTCCAATATCCCCAAATTTTATGTCAATACCAGCATCATCATCATCTAGATTACCAAATTTTATCTTCGGAAAAGTAGCAAGATTATCAACTTGTAGAGGCTCATGGTCATTGACATGGCTAACCACACACTTATCAAGGTAGTTCACATCTTTCTTCTTTTCGGTAGGATGATTATTAGTATTGTTTGAATTATCAGAATCAAGTGTACTTGAATCTTTAGTTACTGAAATCGGTTCGTTATGGCTAACAACTGAAGTTTCATTATGTACTTGACCAGCCTCGTGGATCACAACATTTGAATTTTGTTTCTTGGATAACCCTCCCACCCATCCTTGAAAAGAAAACTTCGAATTGCTTCGATGCTTCTGCAATATTTATAAGATAAAATAAACAAAAGCATGACAATAACTCAAAACAAAATCACACAACCATATATAATTACATCTATGCTTGTGTTCTCTTACTAATATATAAGCAATGGAATACATATATACTTTTCTCCTTTCTACCGTACAGCCTCATGAATGAAGCTGAATTGGTAAAGTCGAAGTGGAACATTTATACTACAGATAGCAATTTTCACTAGTGTATTCATGCGGAATTTGGTTTGTAGACAATAGCTTCTATTGATGTCTGGTGGTTTTAATATGTTTTCTTTGGCTTGCGAGATATGTCTAGATCAAAAGTTTGATGGTTTTATTTTTCCATCAATTTGTAACTTTATGTAAGTTTTGATGATTTATAAAATTTGCCAGAGTATCTCCCTGTTCTCCAAAAAATGAAGCCTTTACTGAGAGCGTATAAAGGAAATCATAGTATAAACTCTTTCGGGGAATGACATTGTAGTATCATACTATATCTACTTTATTAGTTTTGCTATGAGCCTATGAACCTTAACATACTTTTTTTCAAAAAGCATAAACCTTAAGATACTAGGATACACAAAAAAGGCATTTCATTACATCAATTCTTATTGGATCAGACAACATTTCAAGTATGAAAATGAGCTAGAATCTAAGAAAACGAAGGCATGGTCGCACTCCAACATATAGACTAATTCACCAATTAATAAAGAAATTTGGGAAAAGCATGAATCACTTGAAAAAGCTCAAAACCTCAAATGTTTTAACCACATTAGCATGAATATAATTACCGATACAAATCTCATTATTAAAAAAATTATAACCATGGTAATAAAGTTAAAATGAAGATGAAAACACACATAGCATTTAAAGCTAATCATAAAAAACATATCATAAAAAAACAGATATATATATATATATAAAGAAGATCACTAAATTCCAATAATTGTTGACAAAATCATCAAACTTCAAAATTCTATCATGAATAGAAAAACCGAAATGCACTTATACTAAAATTTAACACCTTTTTCACTTGCAGCCATCCAGAGCCCTGATCATCTCCACTATTTTCTTCCATAATCAAACTCAAATCACTTCCTCAACTTTCATTCTCTCATATTTATTCACTATTTACACCTAAAAATAGTATTAAAAAAAAGGCTATTGACAACAGTAAAAAAAAAAACTTTTTATCATTTATTAATCAAAAAGATTAAAACTTTATATAAATTTTAAAATACCCACATCAAATTAAACAAAACCCAGATGGGAATTTAATTTATCTACAAATTTTTAATTCAATCCCATAAATTTACAGCCAAAAAAAATATCGTGTTAGTTATTAATTATATTATTTTTTGACTTTTGACACACAAGAAAATAATGGGTTTTCTTGAAAATACAAAAAGATTAAAACTTTAATTAGGTGGGAGTGTAAAGATGATTATTTTTTTATTATTTTTGGTGAGAATTAGGGGGCTTTTGGTATAAAAATGGTGGTTTGTTAAGAAAGAAAGAGAGGCAAAAGAAGAGAGAAGAAGAGGAATTGTTTGCATGGTTTTTGACTGATTTACCCTCGTTCTTTGTTGGGATGACAGTGGTGTTGTTTTTTGGTTCAAAGGGTATTTTTGGTTTGGAGATTTATCAAGTGGTATAGTGATATGTCACTATTTTGCATTATAAACTTGCCTAAATATTAAAATAATTTCAAGCTGTAAGATTTCTATTAACGCAATATAACTTTTAATATTTTTATTATCACTATTCAATATCTTATGCATAAATTATGATATATTGTGTAGATTTATAAAAAATATGATACGAATATCATTACCGTTTATATTAGGAGGGGAAAATGGTGAGATCTTTATCCTCTCTTATCCTCGTTATTCATCAATTATATTAAATCATCTAGAATTTACCCAAACTTTCTTATACTCTCTTATTTTTACTATTCATCAATTATATTAAATCACCTAGAATTTACCTAATACTTTCATTTCCATCATTTTTAACAAGGTGTAATACTATCATTTACCCTAATCATTTTTCATATCCAATCACATACCCTTTCTCATGTCCTTACTCTTTCTCTCTCTTCTGTCCTCACTCACTGTCCCTAACTCTCTTTCAAGTTGAGCCACGGTTAAAGAAACCGTAAGTTTTGATTTTTGGCACGGGTTCAAGGGGTGACGTCGGTGTTACCACACGGCCAAACGGGTAGGGTGAAACCTACCCACTGCCACTCCATCCCAGTAAAAAATTTATAGCCATTACAGAGTAATATTTAGATTTAAAACTTGTATCTACAACACATTTTTATAAATATATAATATTTATCTGTCTTAGACAATTATATATTATGTAATAACATACTTATAATTATGGTATATGATAAAAATTTATTGTAGATGTATCATTACATATACAACGTAACACATATAGAAAGTACACATTAATTTTAGTGAAATATTTGAAGTATATGTATTAGGCGTGTGTAAAATGACACTTAAAAAATAAACATGCATGATTATAGGAGTTAAACTATGTCTAAAATTTTGCATAAAAATGTTAATAGAACAAGTTATTGGGTGAATAGTTAATATAAACATTTGACGTATAAGACCTATACTTATAATGAACACCCTTCTTTTTATTTTTTCATTGCTACATCAGCATCATATCACTTTTTCCTTTCCAAGAATACCCCAAGAACATCCCCTACCAATGTTTTAAAAACCGGACCAAACCGGCCGGTTCGACCGGTCTCTGGCTGGTGGGTCGGTTTAAAAGACCTTGGTTATTTAAGCAGACCGTCCAATGATTAAACCGGCCGGTTTTAGCGGTCGAACTGGTTGAATCGGTTCCCCCAAACCGGTGGTGCGATGATAATTGAAAAAAGATTAAAAACGTCATACACCCAATGACCCAAACGGTTTTCACACTTTCACTGGTGTCTCTTTCTTTACTTTTCATTTTTAGGGTTTCACCCTTTGTAAGCTTAACCACCTCCCACCTCCTCACCTTTTCTTCCCCACTTCCAGCGATTCAACTAACACTTCCGGCGGGTTTTTTTTTTTTTTTTTTCTAGCCACCAAACTTCATACTCTTTTATATCCACCAGCCACCACCATTGCACCACCGCCTACCACCCAGCCACCACTTCCGGCCACCAACCTCTCGACCACTACCACCGCTATAAAAATATGTAAATATGTATGTGTGGGCCGAGTGTGTATTATAGAGAGAAAACTTACACAAATATATGTATATGTGTACCCAAGTTGTTTGATTTTGTGGATAGATTTTAAAAGAAGAATTAGAAGGAAATAAAAGAAGAAAGAACAGTATCCTTAGAATAACACCCATCACCACTCCAGTTGCACCAAAAAAAGCCCTCCAGAATCTCTGGAAGCCAAAATGGACACTACAAAAGCTGAAATCCAAGACCTTATCAAAAAGGTGGAGGATTTACAAAAGTCCATTTTGGAAAGCACCAGGTCCTTATCTGAGTTCAGGCAATCACATGCCAGATCTTCTCAAACACTAAGCTCAGAAATAGGAAAGTTCAATGTAAATGAACTACTGGTGTTCCAGAAGTTGAATGATCTAGTTGAAAGTTGCAATACAGTCTCCAGATCCTTAAATATCTCCAGATCCTTAAATAAAGCTTTTCAACTAACACATAAGGATGTCCAGACTTCAATTGCTACTCATCTGGCTTCCTTTGTGTCTCAGATCAAAATGGAGGTGAAAATTCTGGAACAACAGGTTGTCATTCAGGTAGGCAAGCCTGCGATGGATACCAGTGCACTAGTCAAAAGTGTATCTGATGAGGTGTGCCAGAAGATTGAGGCATCTTTGGAAAGGAGAGATGAAGACTTGGTTAAAAAGGTGATGTCTGAGATCACCAAGGTACTCCCAGCAAGGGTCAATCTCAGTCCCATTCT
>JAOXNX010000032.1:8062058-8082541 GCA_028566075.1 Solidago caesia
AAAAGTATTCAAAAGTTTGTCACATTTACGTAACGCTCAAAAGATATGTATTTATTTTTGGACCAAAACGCCCCTCGGGAGCCTGTTCCCGGCCCATTTTCAGGCGTGAAAAGTCAAAGCGAATCTAAGCACCTCCTCTCAGTCAGTTACATATAATTTTGTTGTCAGATCTATATTTCACTCTGTATTCTCTCAACATACATACAAATCCATTTTATAATAATAATTGTTAGATTCAAGACAAGGATTTCACATTTGATCCTTGCAATTCAACCATACCAATTCTGTTTCAAGTACACATTTTTTTTTCCTGATATGCCACAAATCATATTTCTTTTTTTTTTTTTTCTTTCTTAATTAGTTTTTTTTCCCCTGAATTATGCGCAAGGAAATTTTTTTTCTTTTTCTTTACCCTAATGAAAACCAAATTAAAATATATGATATATATTGTATTGTTTTTGATAATCAATATTCTATGTTCATATCCTGTAATCAAGACCGTACCCATTAAAACCACTCATTGATTTATTTCGGAAAAAAAAATTAAAAAAATAAATAATATATATCCTGTACTTTTGCTTTTGACTTATTTAATTTGATTTTCATTAGGGTAAAAAAAAATATTTACGATCATAAAAAAAAGTTATGATTTTGGCACGTTCAGAGTAAAGGGAAAAAAAAAAAAAAAAATGTACCCGGATGTTTGATGAATTAATTGCTTGAAAAAAACAGATAGAATATGGTTGAATTGCAAGCAGGAAACCGGGGAGCAAATTCGTGCTGATAACGTGTTTGTGGAAACCCTGCTCTTGTATTGTAGACTTGACATATTAATCAATAAACTGATTAGTTTCTAGATAGGATCTAACTTGTGAAAATTGATTTAGAACCCCCCGGAAGAATACGGTGAAACATGAATGTAAAATGTAATACCCTCTTTATTTTGTTTGTTTTTATAAATGGTGATGGAAGAATGTGAATATGTTGTGCCTTTTTTATAATGGCAAAATTTTAATAACCTAAAAATTTCAAAAGATTTGTAATTAATTGACCTTTTCTTTTTATTCAAGTTAAAGTCTTTTTTTAGTCTTTTTATTTGTAATAATTGTATGACTACATAAAATGGGATACGTTTACCCACATTTAATTAATTGTATAATTGTATGACTGCAAACCAATTAATTACATATCTAATTAATTGCATCCGTTTTAAGAGATATGCCGTGAATACCATTAATATGATATTTAAAAGCAGGTTTTATGTAAGGAAAGGTTGACTTTGATTTTATACGGTTGAGATTAAAAGTTGATGTAATTTCAAGGGTTAGGATTAGATGTTATTTTATTTTTTTCTCTTTCCACTACCAACAATATATATATATAATATATAATTGTATGACATGAACTCCATTATTCTATTTAGAAACCGTAATTATCATTTCAGAATAAACCCCCACCATTTCATGGATAGGCTAGATCATTTGTCTCAATAATAGAAAGCAATTAAGTATACAAATCGTTACAATACTAATTAGAGAACTGAAATTCTCGATAACATGTAAAAAATTATCTAGATTTCACAATAAATTGGTAAAAGGATAAAACAAAAAACAAGCCAGCCATTTCAATGGGTCAGTCTTGGCATACATTTTATAGGATAAGAATTTATTTAGTATCTTTAACTTAAGAAATATTAGAAAATCCATTTACTTATGCAAACAGTGACTGTATATCAAACAAAAATTAAAAATATAAAAACAAAAAGGGATTAGTTTCTGGAAATGTAACTAACTATGGTCAAATGGTCATAGTAGGGACAAACAAAGATCATGTGCATTCCAGGAAGAAACTTTGTAAAAATATTCAAATCATGTAAAAGTGTATACGTGACAACCATATGAGCTGCCACAGGCAAGTTTTTGATTGGTCGGTTACATGATTTGAACATTTTTACAAAGTTTATTCCTTAAATGCATAAGATCTTTGTTCTTTCCTACTATGACCATTTGGCCATAATTAGTTACATTCTCAGAAACTAATCCCAAACAAAAACATACTTATAGATGGTGTTGGTAAATGCTAATAAACCAAATGACATTCAAGTTCATATTAAAATTAATCTTTTCGACCAAGGCTAACCACACTAGTTTATGAAGTAATTTTCGACATACTAGACGTAAAATCAGGTGGAACATTGTTGAAATGAAAAGTCTGCAACAAAAAATACTAGACGTAAAGATTACATAAATTTTAAGTGGCAACAAAATTAAATGAAGAAAGTATGTGTGTTGGTGTGCCTTTTAAATAATCTATACACATTATCACTAAAGCAAGTACATGTTAGTCCAATCATTTTTGAAATAAAAAAAAACTTTAAAGAAATTTAATAAATATTTAAAACCAACCAACACTAAATCGTGGGAAACATAATTGGAATACAATTAGCAATACAAAGTTATCAAATATTAGAAACCGAAGTAGGTTGTATTATTTAGTTGGTGTGGCTAACAACTCCAAAAACAAAACCCATTTTCTAAGGAATTTTGAGATACCTACACATTAGGCCACTCTAATAAGTACCTTATTCTTTCAGCTATATCAATATTTCTTTTTAAAAAAACATCCTTAAGAACAATCTCTTCTAATAAGTCTTATTCTTTACCTCATTCTCAAATATTTTATTATTTTCTTTTTTTTATATATAAAATTAAATAAACCTTTTTTTTTACATTATATTAAATAAAAACTGTAAGTCCCTTAGCCACAAGGATCTACAAGATCAGATAACTAACTATTAAATGCGGAAAATCTTAACAATTAGCAATCAACAAAACGTAAACAACAAACACGAATGTTTAAGTATATTATTCAGTAAATGCGATTACAATAATACACCAGGCTCTGGAAAAACGAAAACGTAAAAGTGAGAGATTAACTCCTTAGCCTAAACATAAGGCTTAAACCTCTATATATACTAATCTAAATGGACCAGACCTTAAACAAACGCTTACGGGCCGAGTCCAATTCGCCAATTACTATTCACTCGAAATTTGACCAGGTCAACACGAACTTTGACCAACTCGAATTTATTATTAGACCGACGAATTTTTAACGTAACATGATAAAACGTAACTAATTAATTGTTCTATTACATAGTAAAACAAAATGACTTTCTAAAATGCCGTTGTCACACGAATCTGCACCAACAAAAACATTACACTGAAAATTTTAAACATTACACTCAAAATTTAAAAAATACATTCATTAAAAAAAAACAACACATTAACGTTGTCAGTTGTTTCCGGGAGGTTCCAAATGTGTTCCATGAGAGCATTGCGAAGTTCATGGTGCACTCTTCTATCGCGTAACTACCCGTACGTACATCAAAAATTGTGTTGCAACCCTTTCATTCCACGAACGGGGCGGGGGAGTGGTATGAGCCATCAACTCTTCATAAAAAAGGAGTACTGATTGCATGACCGTTATCTTTAACAATCATGATGTGTAGAATCACACAAGTGTAAATGATGCGTTTTATTTAATTGATGTTGTATGGCCGTGCATGTTGTTCAATGATGCCCCAAGGACCTTGAAGCATCCCGAATGCTCGTTCGACGTCCTTTCTTGCAGCTTCTTGATATCTCTTGAACTTGGTGGTCTTTGGTTCCAGTGGGCATTTAAGTGTGGCCCATTTGGGATAAATAACGTCGGCTAGATAGTATCCTTTTGAAAAATTGTTCACCGTTAATAGTATATTCTACCCGAGGAGCCCTGTCTTGGAGTAAATCGTGGAACAAATCTGATTCATTAAGGACGTTGATATCGTTGTTCGAACCCGCAGGACCAAAGTAAGAATGTCAAATCCACAAATCATATGAAACAACCGCTTCAAGCATGATCGTTGGATGTCCTTTATCGCCTCGTGTGTACTGCCCTTGCCATGTTACTAGACAGTTTCTCCAGATTATATTGTTCAAGGATTCATACAGCCGCTTTTGTTATTTTGTTCAAGGATTCATATTATATTGTAACCCGACCATCCCTGTTTTGACCAGTACTTGAAATGACCTGGTTTTGACATGTTACCACATCCCCCCATCTTGCCGTCTCCAGTTCTTACACGCTTTGAAAAATGAAAATTAACATTGTAGAGCACTTGTCACCTTTGGCTTGAATGCACTCCCTGGAAGACACCAGATTAAGAAAGGAGTCTGGGAAGGAACCTGGAATTCTACCAATGCCCGTGATTTTATTAAGTATACTGTTTCCAAAGGGTATCAGATACATTCATGGGAATTTGGTAAGTTCAATTATACGGAATTCATCAAGATTTTTTGTACAAATGATGTGTAGTTACATATTTATTTTCTGTACTTATGATCTTGACTTATGTAGGTAACGAGTTGAGTGGAAAGGGCATTGGTGCTATGGTCCATGCCGACCCATATGCGAGTGATATAATTGAACTCAGGGGTATAATTTCATCTTTACCGGAAATTCCAGCCAAAACCCTTGCTTGTAGCACCGGGTGGGTTCTTTGACAAGGAGTGGTTTACAAAGCTTCTTAAGGTTTCGGGATCCAAAGTTATTGATGTTATGACACTCCATTTGTATAATCTTGGATCAGGTTCGAGCTCTTTAGTCATACAAATAAGTTGGGTTCATTCTTATCAAAACAGTAAGGTTTGTTTCGTTTAATACATAGGAGGCAAAATGGGTGGATGGGATGAATAACAGGTTGAAATGGGTAATTTAATATATGTCCAAACAGGTTGCAGTGTGCCAGCCTGTCAACATTTATTTTCTCATTTTTTCTGAGTGTTGTAAATTGTTATTGTATTGGATAAGAGTATCTAAAAACATTTATTTTCTCACTTCAACTGACAATGCATTGACCCCGAGTTTTGAATTCTTTTTCATTTGACCCGTTGGAGATTAAATAATATGCAAAACAACTTATTTTTAGTTGAATGGGTCAAGAATCAAGATTGTCATCTAGTTTACTATGCTTTTTTCTCATTCTTTTTTGTTCATGTTATAAGACCTACAATATAAAAGTTTTATTTAACGAAAGAAATTGATATACACGCTCCATAAATCAAGTAAGGATCAGATCTTGTTGTGATGATCATGACTGAGTTTTCTTCATTCAGGCATTGATCCGAATCTAGTGAAAAATATTTTAGATCCTCATTTCTTGAGTAGGGCATCCAACACGTTTAATGGTCTCCAGCAAACCATTCAAACGAATGGCCCGTGGGCATCCTCTTGGATCGGAGAATCTGGTGGAGCATATAATAGTGGCGGTCTTCATGTTTCAGACACCTTTGTTAATAGCTTCTGGTAATCCTTTTTTTTGCTTTTCAAAGGAAAGGGAAGATATTGTTCTTCCATTGATATTTATTATGCATGGAATTCTTATAGGTACTTGGATCAGCTTGCAATGGCAGCTAAGTACCACACTCAAGTATATTGCCGTCAAAGTTTAATTGGTGGAAACTATGGTCTTCTCAACAAAACGACTTCTTTGCCAAACCCCGATTATTATAGGTGATTTAGTTTAAGTTTTTGTAATAATACATGTTCCTTATGTAAGTTTGTCATAAATAACTAACATGTTCTTTTGTACATCATCCAGTGCACTTTTATGGCACCGGCTTATGGGAACAGGTGTTCTTTTTGTAGAAAGAAGATATGTTGGGCCACATTTGCGAACCTATGCCCATTGTTCGAAAGGGAAAGTAAGCTCCTTTATTGATTCTCAAATCTGAATTTGTTCATTTAATTTTTACTTAATTAGTACCAACTGCTATTGAGATTTTAGTGGACGTTTTGGCTTAAGTATGATATAATTAGCAGAACTTCAAGGTGGCCCCGGTGGTAGGAGACCTGAAAATCCCAAAAGAGACCTGGGTTTGAAACCTAGCCTCCTTGGGTAAAAACCTTGGAATGGCGCCAGGGCATTAGGAATCGACAACGGGCATACTTGCTAGGCTGTGTACATGAGAGTCACAGGGAGGTTTGACTCTCTCGGCTATAGCCTGAACATGGATGTTTTTTTGTTTCCCCACATATTATAGAACTATCAGTGATACGAACCCATTACATAATAGGCTTGTATCAAGACATAAGCTAGGTGTAGAACTCACTCCAAAAAACTAACTCAAAAGAGGAAGGGACCCCTAGAATTATAAACCACCAACCAATCCCATAGTTGGCCAATGTGGGATTGTAACAATACCCTACCCATTGAAGAGCTCAAGAGCCAACGTCGTTGGTCATAGCTATGTTGGTCATGGTTGGCACCCTTTCTTTTTTAGGTCCAAGCCACCATTCCGAGCTCGGTGATCACGGCTATGTTGGTCACGGTTGAAACCTTCTTTTTTGGGCTCCGAGCCACCACTCCATAGGCCACCACTCTGAGTGTTGGAACCTCGAAAGGTACGGTTGGATTTGTACCAATTGATATGAACCCATTCCATAATAGGCTCGCATCAAGTCATAACCTAGGTATAGAACTCACTACAAAAAGCTAGCTCAAAGGAGGATGGGACACCAAGACTTATAAACCACCAACCAATCCCATACTCAGCGGTGATCGTAACAAGCAGTCTCATCACTATAATGATATTGTAATAGCTGAAGGATAACTTTTATATTTTAGGCAAGATTACATAGTAAAGAAATGAGGGAAATCTTTCAAATATAAGTAATGTAAAGTACTTTAACACAATAAAAACAATGAATGTAATTGCTAAAAGGCCAATTTATCTCTTTTGGGAAAGTCACGTGGTTTAAGAGTTTACATAAAGACCAATGATGGATGAGTATATTAAAAAGGATGAGGTTTTCCATATCCAGGTCACCGGGAGAAGACGAGTATTTCTGACTCATGTGTATGGGTTTAACCGGGGTATCCCTTGACCGTTTTCGAACCTTTACCGAACCACTTCCAAGATAGTTCCTAGCGAGATTCGAACCTACAACCTCTTGTAAAGAGGTCCAGGATGATAATCACTAGGCCACCTTGGAGGTGTTTTTTCTCAATGGGTAAATAGAAGAGGTTTTCCCTATTCAGGTTACCCGGGGAAACCAAGTCTTTTTTGACTCAAATGCACTTAGCCATCTCCAAGATTGTACCTAGCCGGATTCAAACCTAAGACCTCTTGCAAAGAGGTCTAGGATGACAACTACCAAGCCACCTTGGAGTTGGTTACGAGTATATTGTAATCCATAGATGGTGCAACCTTTTGATCAAGCGCGTGATCTAACATATGTATTTAAAGACCATCTAAATAACTGATGTACCTTCTTCATAATGGCAAATCAAGAAAACCTTATGCACTGAAACACCATATATAGGTAATATATTTAATGATTTATGATTTAGAAAACAAAATGTTTCCACTTTATCTTAAAAGTGGTCAAAGGAAGTATGGTGGGTTTAAGTAACAACAAAATGAACTAAGAAGTAGGGCATCACTTTGTTTTGTGGCTGGTGGGGAACTCATTTATCCTGGATTAGTAACTCGATGCCGAAATTATTCACTCTTAATGATATAGTCATTTTGGCCAATCTGGTTGTTGAAATAAAACCATGGAAGCCTTTATCTCTGGAATTGGCACAAATAAGCTATGAATGAATCAGTTGGTGATCTTTCTTTTCTTCCCTTTCCCTTCAAAGCCCAAAGGGTATGGGTTAATAGATAAGTTTAGCAAGAAAACTTGCCAAAAGTTTTAAACAGCACCCTTCTTTTGTCTTTAACATATATGGCTCAACTTTTAATTTTCATTTAGCACCCTTGAACTTTGTCTTCTCTGCTTCTTTTTTCATAACTTTATCTACAATCTCTTGCCTTTAATCCATCATTTGCATACACTTCAACCTGCATATTCTAGTATATGTGTAAGTAATGATCCACAACAATGTTCAAAGTTGAGCTTGATCATAACAATTTAACACCTTACACACAGGGAACGCAGGTGCAAACACTCTCTAATTGTAGTATCAAGTAATAATGTTTAAGATTTTTAGTATAATGTTGTATCAATTTTCTGAAGCTGCTACCGGGCTGTGATTATTCATTACTCACATCATATTTCCCTGCAGAATGGCATAACATTGCTTCTGATTAACCTAAGCAACCAAACAGAATTCCAACTCAGCATTCACAGCATCTTGGACATAAATTCGCATACATCAAAAGACAAGAAAGTATCTTTCATTCATCGGTTAAAGTCAGCATTTTCATGGATTGGGTCAAAGGCAGCCAATGAAGAGCTGACACGAGAGGAGTATCACTTGACACCACAAGGTGGTGATCTAAGAAGTAAAACGATGCTTTTGAATGGAGTTCCATTACAGCTCACACAAAACGGTGACATCCCACATTTGAATCCCGCTGTTGTGGATGTGCATTATCCCATCTCTATTCCTCCTTTGACCATAAAGTTCGTCCAGTATCCAAACTTTGATGCTCCAGGTTGTAAATGAGTTATTACAGTTGGGAATATCTGTATTGTGTATCCTGTATATGTATAACCCCAAGTGCAAGTGTAAAACTTTGCAATTGTAAAAGAGCATTGCAAAGCTGATAGTTCCACTTAATACGCTTTGTTTGAAATGTGGACAAAGTGTCATCGATTTGGTTATAGAAATAGACACTTGAACATTCCCAGCTACGAAAATTTCATAATGAAAATTGATGTTACCATACAACACTCGCATAAACCATTGCTGCTTTGTTGAGAGTCAAGTTGCCATATAAAAAATGGGCAAAGTGTTGTATCAATGGAAATTGATAGGATACTATATTAACATATAGGAAAGTACTCCAACTTTGTCACGAAAAACTATAATGAGGTCAAAACCAAAAAAATCTATATTGTGGGGAAAACAAAGGCAAAACCAGTTGTGGTGGGACCGTGACTGGCTTATGATGATGTGTAACTGGTTGTTATTTTTTTACACATCATCCCCACAATATAGAATTTTTTTTTTTTGACCTCAATACAGTTTTTCGTGACAAGTTGAGATACTTTCCAAGCAATTAGTCCTAACATATATACAATCTTCAAATTTGTAATTTGATACAACTTTGAATCTAAAAACATTTGTATACATAAGAGATTGTCTGTGGCTAGTTCAATGTGTCATAAGCTCCCGTTTGACGTAATCTGCATCAGAAGAAGCGAACTTAGCCATCCCATGCGGTTGTGTCAATCACAAAGTCTCTATTCCATGAATGTCTAACCACATATTCCTTTGTCGCGTATGTTCATTTGTGATGTAGGTACACATTTTCCCATTAAAGGACCTCAACGTTAAAATGGATCCTGAATCAGAGAAAGACTATGATTCCAGAAGCGCAAACATACCAAACTGGAAAACAAAATTTACTTTTATACACATGCTAAATCTTAATCTGATTTGTCCTTTGATGGAAATAAAAGCACAAATAACACTGTTTTTCTAATCTTTTGTGTTTAAATGCTACGTCCTGTCTGATAGATTCACTTCGATTATTGAATCAAGGAAGCAGAGTCAACGACCGGTATACTAAAATTTGTCACAGGTGTGTGAGTCATTAGCCGGGTTGGATTTCCTGCCTAGCTAACTACTAACTTTTCTACATTCACATTTGTTCTTTTTATGACGCCAACGATATAAAAATGCTACTTGTCCAAAAATATATGTTGATGCACTTCATAAATCCTAAGTATTATACAGTTCATGATTGAGTATTCTTCATTCAGGTACTGATCCAAATTCAGTAAAAAAGATTTTAGATCGCCAGCCTGGACCCACATGTGAAGTTCTAAAGACGCGGGTTCGATCCTTCGGGGTGCTCAGATCATGTGGGGATTAGGATCGAGGTATTTTACCGGCATCATAAGGCTCATACGGGGTGGGTCGATGGGTATCCAATTGTGTTACCGGGGCTAGGGTTCCCCCCATTACCCTTTTATAATAGTAATAATAATAATAATAATAATAATAATAATAATAACAAAAAGCTAACATAAATGAATGGATCCGGAAAGAAAGAACAACCCGAATAACAGAATCAAATACCAATTTTTGCACCTTCAAACTTGCAAACAGAGAAGAAGATGTAATGGAGAGAGATGCAGATGGAAGCTAGCCTTTTCAAAGATACAGGGAGATGAATGGATACTGATAGAATTGGAGAGAGAGATTTTTGAGGGGAATAAAATAGACTTTTTGGGGAATAAAATCTTCTCATAGAAGATATCCCTTTCAAATTTTGAAAGCCCGCGCATCAAAAAGCCGCCCCTTTTATAATATATATTATACTAATTATAATAATTAATTAATATTAATATATGATGAAAGCATTACATCAGAAAATCGACGTGGCCTAACTATCTTCGCGACACGTCAGCGTTTATGACCTCATCTAAAGATCTCCTCTAGTATAGAAGAGATTATCGATAAACTTTCAAGAATGATGGTTCACGTGAGCAGCAAAATGAAAAGAATTAAAGGAGAGGACCATTGGGCCAGAAGCAATACCATATGCTATACCCTATATATTATATAATTACTAAACGGACCAACTTTGTAAACTAAATTTCCATTCCAATAGGTGTTCATCGAACCGTCAAACCAATCAAACCGGATCAAACCGGGGGATTGTGTTGTTAAATTCTGGTCCGGTGGTTTAAGTTTTGAGAAAATCGGTTTATTTGGTCCGGTTATGGTTTGAGCAAAAAAAAACCGTGAAAACTGGACAGGACCGGACTTCATACTCTCAAAAGTTGAGAATAAGACGGCTTTATCTGAAATCATAAAACTTAAACATTTTATAAGAATGCACACTTTTATGTTCCAAATTCTATAGAGTTTCACTCTGAATGACACACCTATAATTCAAATTTATAATTAATTATAAATTTTCAATATAAACAGAGACCTTTTCTAGCTATATATGGCTGATATAACTGTTATTAACATATAGCTTTCTGCCTAAAATTTAAATATATTAAAACAAACATTTAGACTTGTCAGTACTTCGTTTAATATGTGTAGTTCTAATTTTGAGTGTTTGTTATGGCTCTTCTTGACACAAACATTGACAAATGTACACAAAATCTCTCTCTCTCTCTCTATATATATATATATATATATTTCTCCATCCCCAAGTGCCCATGTGGCATATCTAATTGCTCGCCACATCAGCATTTTGCATACGTGTCGTGTGTACGTTGTTGGTCTCTCAAATGTTGACACGTAAACTGCCACCTATACATATTGTATTTATATCAGCATGAACGAGGATTCGAACCCGCGCCTCTTACTATGCAAACAAGTAAGTCAAGCCATTTGATCTAAATTGGCTTTTGTTTATTTTTTCAGAATCCACATATGAAGAACATTGCTTTTCTCCCTACCCTTAACTCACCATAATTCTCCCAAATACTCCATATTTCCGTATAGAAAGCTCATTAGCTAATAATTAAGCTCTGGATAAAGATATTTAGGTGATGATATCTCTAATCTCTAATCAACTAATAATTATTCCATTCTTTCAATTACAAATTTCCACCGTCACAATTTTTTTTTAGAGATAACATCAATCCCTAAATTTTTAGGAATCGGGGTTTTTTATATTTAATTGGCTATATCACAAATTTATTCATATACAACCCTAATCTCACGAGACTCTACAACAAGAAGATCGCTTGGTATGTTTTTCTTAATCAAATACTTTATTTTATTTATTTATTTATTGTCATTGTGTTTCGATCCATATTGTTCAAGAACCATGGCTTAGGCCCTATGACTCCATGTCTATGATTATGTCATCTGGTGGAAATCTCCAATTTTAATCAAAGCTATTGTTAAATTGTTATTAGTAATATATAGAGAGAGATTTATTTATATAGTTTTGCTATATCTTCTGTATCATATTGTACTAATTATTACATTATAATTAGCAAATTTGGATTCTTTGAGTTGATGATGATGATAAAGATGGATTGCATTGCTTTTGGATTTTAGTAATCATAATACTTATCATAATTAATTCTTAATTGTAGGTTGTTTGATATATTCTTATCATAACTATCTGGCCTCGGGAAAGAAAAAGCTAATTTGTCACCTAAACTCAACTATTTAATTCATCCAGGTTTTCACTCGCCGGGATTGCTTAGTCCGTGCAACGCGCGGGTTTCACCTAGTATTACAATATAACCTTTGAAAAGCTTCTTAAGATTAGCTTGTCAAAAAGAACTTATATAAGCTTAAAAGCTCATCTAAACACTTAAACTAGCTTTTTTTAAACAAAATAAGCTTAAAAAGGTATAAACAAACAAACAAAAAGCTAAAACAAACATCCCCTTACTACTTTATTGTTGTCAAATGTGACGCATGTAGGTGGAGATAGAACGTTATACATTTGGACTAAACAAGATTCCTCAAAAGGAATTGTTTTCTTTTTTCTTTTTTGTTTGAACGCCAGAAGATATTATTAGTTAAAATATAAGACCATCTAACAAGATATTGGAGGCCAAATTACAAAAAATCTAGAAATACAACACGTTACATATACTAGATTTTTTCCATGACTTTAACTACTAAGACTGCAAAATTGGTAAAAAAAAAAAAAAACTCATGCCGATTACAGTTATATCAAGACATGAGAAAAACCCCATCAACGGAGACTGTGCCACTGGTTTTCACCGCGTGATGTTATTGATGCAGTACCAAACAAAGAATACGAGGTACGTATCTTTATGTTTTTCATTAATCTATATTTGATGACATTTTTGTATTATACAATTGTTAGTTGTTACTGTATCATCATTGTATCGAGATATATTTTAGTTAGATATGTAAATATGAGGTTCTTCACTCTTGATGCATTTTATTGCTTCCATTAGTGTCTGTCTTTGAAATTGTTCATGTAAATAGAGTTAGCATGTGTCATTTGTTAATCATAAATAATCGTATCTATTGATCTTAATTACTTTGATGGTGTAAGACTATATACTGTAAGTTTAATGTTAGCATTTCATCCATTTATCTCATTGGATACTGGTTTTATGCATATGTTGTCGATATTGAATTTGGATATGAGATTCGCGTTTTTTGAACAAGTGTATGATTGTGAGGTAAGGGTCTTAAAACCGGCGTTCTTAAGGCCAAAGAGTCGGCGGAAAAGGAAGGATAGTGGTATGGGGATTAGGAGGACTGGTAGTAATTTTAACAAACTTATAATACAATACAAATTATTTTAAAGATGATACTGGTATCATAAATTTTAACAAACTTATCATACAATACAAATTTTATAATATACTATACAAACATTTAATGAATAACTTCGTTAAATTAATCAAAATTTATGATAGGGACATTACTTCCTTCTAAAGTGTCCAATGGTTTGATGGATCATAAATGGATTTTATTCCAGTAGGTAATATATCTTTATTTGCTACCCTTACTCGTACTATTACATTATCAAGGCATGTGTGAGTACAACTATTAATATTTTTCAATCCCTCTTTAAAAACTTGTTAAAAAGTTGTTCAAACAATATATAGCAATCAAAGCCTTTTACATTTTTTTTAGTTTTCCAATTATTTTAAACACATGTATAATATTTTATATACACATAGAAATAGAGGCGGATCCTGAAAATGGCGATGTAAGGATATAAAAAAAATTGACTGCATAATGAACCAAAAATATAAATACATATATAAATATAATATATTTACACTAAAATATTTTTGATCTGTCAGAGTTTAAGGTTTAGGGTTTTTTATTTTACTTGTTAGGTTAGTTCCTATCGGTCGTCGTGAATCTCGTCTATAATGTCATCGTGAACGACGAGATAGGCAGGGGGTACTTCTACCCCGGTCGTCGTCTTCGATCATCCAAAAAATGAAAGGGGATGACGAGCGTACGTGAGTGTGTTTATTATAATTATTTTATTGGGATGGAATGATGAAGGGGGTATGATAAGGAGGGGGTAGTTATTGGATGTGTCTTGAAAAGAAAGCTGATGTGACAGTCAAAACGAGGGGATGACGGCATTAGGATAGGAAGAGGCCTTAACTTTGTTTTACCTTTGTGTAAATATCACGGAGTAGTAAAGATGATTGACCCGTTGATGACACACAAAAGATGATCAACCGACAAGAATTTAAGTTTAAAAGTCAAAGAAATAGTATATCGAATCGATCATATGTTAATTTCTGCTGTAATTGTGGGGTATGCCTCCTTTGATGGATCCCACCACCTTTCTCCGGCTCCCCAATCAACCTTTAAATTTATAATAGTAACATAATATCAAAATTAAATATTACTCTATTTTTGAAATGTAAGGCACGTTTAGTTGTAAAAAATATTTTCTAGTTTTTCATTTTCAAATTTTTAAAAAATGAAAGGAGTTTTCAATTTCTAGAAAAGAAATAAAAATTATAAAAATGTGTTTAAAATTAGAATATGCTAATTTCATTTTCCATTTTAGAAAACTAGAATACATATTGGAGATGTGGAGGGAGGTGGAAGGGGGAGATGGAAAATGGAAATAGAAAATGATTATAAAATGGAAAATGTTATAAAATGGAAAATGGTATAAAATGGAAAATGTTGTTTTTCATTTTCTTGAAAATTCATGTTATAAAATGGAAAATGGTGTTTTTCATTTTCTTGAAAATTCTAATTTGATCGCGTATTCAGTTTTTCATGTTTTCTTAGAAAACAAAAATGGAAAACAGAGAGTTTTTTCTCCAACTAAACGCACCCTTAAATTTTACTGCTATTCCAAAATTACTCTATATATTTTTAAATTGCATACCATTTTGCTTTCTTTTTTTTTCTTTTTTTTTTTTAGTTTTTTGTTTCTTGTACAACTTTTGTTTCTTTGATATATTTTTTTTTGGTTATCTTGCCCAAAACAAATATCTATGATATAGTGTTTTTGATTTGTTTGTTTTTGATTTTTGATTTTCTTGCACAAAATAATTGAAATCATGCAACGTGCATGCGGATCTTAATGTGGTATTGCCCTTTAAGAAATATATATTCGATATTGCAAATTTTTGAGCAAACATGTCTATGATAGAATGATTTTTAATTAAGCGGTTGTGGATTCAACCTAAGTAAAGTAGCATAACGAAACGGTATCAGTAATAAACTTTTGAACATGGTTGTAGTATTGTCCATAAATAGATATTGTTAGCTTGTTTGTTTTTTTGGGAACTTTTCTTTCGTTTTTTAAAATCACATAAATAACAAACGTAAACACGATAAGTGAGATCCCGAAACACGGGACTACTTAAAATATTAGTAATATATAAGTTTATAACACCCTGTAATGTAACATAACTATTTTCATACTTTCATATATCCTACCTTTCTTCATTTCCTTCATTCATTTCATTCCGATCCATTTCCATTATTTCGTTTCCCACCTCTCCTTGCATCTCACAATATGAAGCAAATTCACACAATGACTTCCATGTTACATAGGGAGAGATCTCTCCCCGTCTCTCATCAACCCGATACGACCGATCCATCGAATTCGGTATCATCCGTCATGCGGAGAAGACTTTCCTCCATGTCCTTAAGGATCCATCCTTCTTCCATTTCAGACACCACCTCAGCCGCAACTGCATGGGCAATGCGTCGCACCAAATCGGTTTCCTCAATGGGTGAAACTGCTTCCACGTCCATTAGAAGCTGGTGGGACTGGGGTTTTGGTTGGATTCTTTCTAGGAAACCTGTGTTTGCACAAGATCTTGAGCTTAACCAACATGACACTACTTTAGGTGGTCTTACTTCACGTGACAAAGGCAGCTGGAAACATGTCTTGTTTAAACTTAGATCTGAGATCCGAAAACTTGTTAGATCTGATGATAAAGTTGGTCTTCCTCAAACTGTTCGGTACAACTCTTATTCTTACTCTCGAAACTTTGATGACACCACCAACAAGTTCCGAGCTTAATATATATTGTCGATCTGTTACGTATATCATGTGTTGTTGTACCCAAAAAATTGGTTTTCAAAGAACTATTTTTTTTGTTTTTTGTTTTTTTCATTTGTAAGAAATAGAAGGCAAACGGGCAACAAGTTGCGCCAGTAATCCTTTTTGTATAGTAAAACCAAGACGTTTAAAAACTACGTTCATAGATCTTGACTGTCTTGGAAATCAAATCAAATCAAATCGAGTCAAGTATAATTGATGCCCTATCATTATATTCGTATTCATATTCATATTCATATCGAGACGTGCTTGTGATCTGATGGGTAACAAGAGAAAAAAGATGTCGATGGGATGGATTTTACCATGTACGTACGAGTAGAAGCAAAGTATATTTTGAAAAGTAATAGTGATATCCTGTAATTTGTATAATTTATTTATGTAATTTTCGGTTCTTGTTATATATTCAACTATATTGTTTATTGTATTTTTTGATTAAATATTTTATCATTCTTTGGTTTTCTTTCATAGATTGATGTACAACATTTTGTCAATGTAATTTGGAGTAGGCTGTGTACACATCTTTGGGGTTAAAAAAATTGAGTAACTAGTAACTGTACCTAATTCTGTCTTTCATAAGATATGTGAATATAAAATGTAGACAGTCTTACTTCTACTTTAAGGTAATTAAAGAGGCTGCGTCTAGAAGAACCCGACCATTTTGTAGGTTAAAAAAATTAAGACTTGTAAAGAGATTAGGTGGCTTGTATATTGTATGAATTGCTTCAAACACCACCATATGGCACAATATCAACATCAGAAAAGTCAAGACTCTATATTAATTTGGTATAATGTACCATGTCATTGCATTCAATAACATAACCTTTCAACCTACATATCTAGTTGAAGTAAACTTGAAATGAATAGTTTATTCACCATGTTTTTAATTCTCATAAGGTTTGAGCAAATTTTTCATGCTTTAATTATATGAAGTTATTGATTATAATTGATTATTGGATGATAAGAGGATATATATATCATATTACATTACATCTTCATATTGTAACTAAATGTATAAGTATCAAAGCACTCAACAAGTAGTCGTAATCTCTTGTATATGTATGTGTGTGACAAACTAAGATACATATATATGCATCTTAGCTAGATTAATTCGTCTGATGTAGAGGATCCCGAAGAAGCAGGCTTCTGCTTCTTGCCCTTTTTCACTTGTTTACGAGGAGAGGATAGATGTTGCTCATAATGGTCCTCGATATCCAAATGGATACCGGGATCATTGGCAGAGTAACTACCCCGGACCATCATAGAATTGTTGACCCCTTGGAAGTTGCTATTGAGGTAAGTTGTCAATGGAGTAAGTGTTTGTTCATTATGGTCTTTCATACCGGCCAATTTGTGCTCCTCCATACTTATCTCGCCTCTCATGGTCGCACCCTCATTGGTTCCGGCCATAGTTATGACACCAAAACCTCCATGATCATCTTCCTCTTCCTCATGGATGTGGCTTGCACTTCCTCCCTCCGTCGGTTTCTTTTGAAGATGAGCAAGACGACGAGTAAGGGCTGACATCATATCTCTGATTTCACGTTCAAATTGCTGCTTTGGTTGCTTCTCCCCTGACTGATCATGAGCCGGCATGATCTTTTATTTTATTATAATAATTACCTAGATTGTTTAAGAAATAAGAGACATAAGTGACATGGTACCATGATTGTAGGTTGAAATTTATATAGAAGAACACACAAACAAATCTAATAAAGTTAGAATTATGTAAAGTTGGGAAATGCCTTCCTTTAGTAGCAATTCAAGCATTTAATTGCCTTTAGAACTTTAGTTTATGGCCAAAGAATTTAGTGTAAGGAAGGGATTGCTTGATTTATGGTTCAATGTATTGTTCTACATGTGCATTTCCTTCCCGTCTCATTTTTTATACATATGTTATAAATCCTTTTCCATATTCATATGCATGTTACTAATTAGATATTCTCTTAGACGGCTCCCAATGGACTCTTCGGTAACCTCATTAGTTATTGTCATGTTAGCACATCTCTACTGATGCACAACTGACATGCTTCTGCCAATGAATCTCATCACTTCCTTCTTCACTTAATTTTCTTATTAGTTTATACATGTATATACACACATCCACACACATATATAGATAAGAAAAAGAAAATCCAAACGGAAGAGCCCTACTTCATCACTAACTCATCAGTACACCGAAGAGATAAACCAATGCACCAACTAATGAGTTGATGCTAACGGCATCGCTAGAAAAGAGGCACTGATATGACACTGATGAGCCAATAGATTTCATCAATTGGCACCACCCTTACACCATTATCAACAAACAGTCTTAAGTCACCATTTTAAGTATAAAAGTAGTGTTTTTATGAACGTCCATATGTATATCTACAAATTAAACATTGTCACATATATTTTAAAATATCTTATCTTATAAATTAATACTCCGTAATTGACAAAGCCTCTGAAATCTAGTTATCAAGTCAATTGTTATTAGAATATATATATTAGTCAAATCTGTACAAATCTAACAGCGATCAATCCGCCAGCTCAACTTGTATGGTTTAAAGTTAAAACATATAGTCCTTGTAAAAGAATAAAAAATTAAGTCTGCAATGACGGTCCAGATCAAATACCATCAGGTTTATAAAATATTTAGACTAGGTACATATGGTTCTCTTATACACAGTATATTTTAGAAAAATCTAAAACTTTTATAAAATTTAAACTACAAATTTTTTTTTATGTGATTCATGAATACCCCGAAAACTACGCGCTAAATATGTGTTGTAAGTGGAAGAAACAAAAAAGTATAGTTGTATGACATTACAAAATGCGAATAAGGAAGGGTTGTCCATGTGTGTGTTACCATGATTGCGAGTGGGGTGTCACCGACAAAACCATTGCCAATGCCAGCTGCCTATTTCATTCTCTCCCACAAAAAAAATATGCACCGATATATATATATGTATTATTTTCCATTAATTTAACAAAATAAGTTAAATAACAAATACAAACTTTATACATTCTTCTTCTTATTATTATTATTATTATTATTATTATTATTACTTTGAAAGGTACGAATTATTCGCGAATGTCGGGAGGTCTAGCATATGTTGTCCTAATAAGGTCCGCGCTAAACAGCCATCGACGAGTGGATCCCCTTAATTAAACCTCTCGAAAAGGAAAACCCTACAAGACTTGAACTCAAGACCTTGAGTTCGGGTAAACCCTACTAATTTAATGGTCCATATATTATGTGGGTTGACCATATAAAATTGTAACATACGACAATTCAGTAATGTATTAATTGAAAATAACACCACGTATAATTATTAAAAACGTTTACCCATGGTTAGGATAGTGTCTATATCTACGTAATATTAATTAACTATTTTTTTAACGGCAACTATTAGTTGTTAGTAGATAGTTATCCTGATGTTCGTAATTAAATGTCAATGTTCGGATTTGAATCAGAGACCTCTGGCGAGGCAAAGCCTCCTACCTCCCTCTTGAACCACTAAACCAAAAGCTAAGTATTATTCGATCAATATCTATAATTTTTTAAACGTGTGCTATAAGACTTTTGATTTGTTTGAGAAAATTAAATTTTAGTGTACAGAGTAAATGTCCCAATTTTACTGAAGGAAATAATTAATTCATCTCAAAAACATCCTTTTTTTTGTTAGCACAAAGTAAATTTAAGATTCAATGTTTTGAAGGAGTTCGTTAGTGCGGCTGTAGTATCGAAGTCCGGGGCTTGAGAGACACACGTCCGCAATAGCTAAAAACTAACGTGAGAGGGTGCGATTAGAGAAAGGGAAGTGAAGATTATAAATTCGAAACAGGATGAAAAATGAAAAGCAAAATATAAAGTTAGGAATCAAAATAAAATGTAAGTAGAGTTTAATTAAATCTGTTGTTTTAAAAAAAATGTAAGTAGAGTTAAAGGTTGGTGGATCATTATTAAAGTCTTTATATATTGGGTCAGCCATTTAGGTTCGATACTCATATTTGTGGGGGTGCGGTGGAGGGGGGATATATTCGGAAGTTCAGCATTCAATTCTAGACATTCGGGGTAGTTTGGAAACATGATAGTTTGTCCTTAATATAAAAAAAAAAAAAAAAAAGAAGTAGCGTTAAAGGTTGAATATAAAAAATTTATATTAAAAGAGGAGAAAAAAAAAAACAAAAATGTTATTACTTGCTCTGGGCTTTCATGGATCACTTACATAAGATGGGCTTTCATGGGCCAGACTTATACAACTGATTGAATGGACTAATAGAAGATAGTGCAATGAGTAGTGAGAAATTTACAATACTTTTTAGCCATCCACAACGATATACATATTATACTGCACAGTGTACAATTGTATAAAGCATGCAGTTGGTCCTGATTGTTTAGTCAGGTGTATTAAAACACTAAACAACAACTTAAAAGAAAATTAAGAACACACGTTAATTTTCAATGGGAATTCTTTATTA
>JAOXNX010000032.1:8173191-8185494 GCA_028566075.1 Solidago caesia
TGATTCTCTGTTTTGTATTGAATATTTATGTCGGTTTTCAATGGAAATCTTGTTGCATTTAGTAGTATCTATGTAATTCCATGTCGAGCTGTACTTTATGTAGCATTCCCATTATTCCGCCTTGTTGGGGTGTTACAAAAACTCACCTTGAATATTCATCAACAATGACCAATGTGTACCTTTTTCCAATAAAGGAAGGGGTACTTACAGGGCCAAAGAGATACATGTGTAATAGATCCAAACAGGATTCAATGGTTGAACAAGATTTCGACTTGAAAGTAGCCTTATGTTGTTTCCCTTTCTCACAAGCACTGCACAACTTATCTTTCTCATACTTTATAACAGGAAGCCCAGACACCAACTCCTTTTTACTCAGCTTATTAATATCCTAAAAATTCATATGAGAGAGCCTCCTGTGCCACAACCAATCAAGCTCATCTTGAGTTTTGGAGATGAAACATACTTCATTTGAAACAGTTGGCATACTCATATGAAATGTATATAAAGAATCATTCCTTTTTGCTACCAAAACGACATTTTCTTCTAAATTGAGAACAGTCCCTTTATCAGCTCGGAATCTTACTTCATATCCAGCATCACACAACTGACACACACTAATCATATTGTGCTTCGGACCACTGACATATGAGACTCGTCTGAACGTAAGAGGACTATTGGTAAGAGCACCATATCCTTCTGTCTCGCTTTGTGAATCATCACCAATAGTAACATTAGGACCCATGCATTTCCTAAAGTTACTTAGCAGGGACTTACATCCGGTCATATACTATGATTACCCTCTTTACTGGTGGAAGCAGCTTGAGCTGGCTGAGTGTTTTCTTCCTTCATCTTGTCCAAATCATCAAGAAACTTTTCAATAGCTTCTTTGGCCATAAAACACTTTGCATCTTTAAAGATTTCATCCTCTGAGGAAATGTCACTTTCAGCTCAGTCTTTTGCCACAAGACTCTTTTCACTCAGCTTGGCAATTTTTGCCTTCATCGATCTTCTTGTATTTTTGCTTGAGCTTAGAGTACTTTTCATCTTTGGTACTGCTCATAGTGTGTTTGGTAGATTCAGCTTGGGCTGTGGATTTTGACCTGCAATCATTTGCCATATGGCCAACTTTTCCACACTTGTAGCAAGTGACCTTAGACATGCCCAAAGGTTTCTTGAACTTCTCAGAAGAAGATCCTTTTGCTTTACCCTTAAACTTTGAAAACTTTTTCTTTTTCAATATTTCTGCCAACATGGCAACCTCATTTTCTAGACTATCATCACTAGAAGGACTTTTAAAATCAGAACAAGTATTCTCATTTTCAACAACATCACAAACTGGTTGGCACAAGCTCATTGCTAATAGAACTGGGATGCTCATATTGAGATGTAATTAGTGCAGAGCTCGAGCTGCTTGTGGCATCACCCATAGCAATAAGTTTCTCAGCCTCTGTACATTCATGGTTATGGAGTAAACCATAAAGTCCTGGTAGGTCCAATTCCTTGTACACGGGACTCAGCTTGACACTAGCAACATAATTGTTCCACCTAAGAGCTAAAGAATCAATAAATTTACTTTTCAAAACATCTTGATCTTTGTCTATACCAATGGCAATTAAGTCATTTACTAATGCATTTAATCGGTTATGAGTATCAGTGAAGGATTCATTCTTTAGAGCAAATAATCTTTCATACCTTCTAGTTAAGGTAGTCTTAGTAGACTCCATAGAAGTAGAAGATCCCTTAAACATGACAGTCAATGTTTCCCACATTTTCTTTGCACTATTATAGTGTCTAATAGCTTTATAAATATCCTTAGGTCCAACCATAACAATAAAATTTCTTGCCTTAACATCAAGATTGATCATTCTTCTATCATTGTCTAGCCAGTCAGCCTTATCCATAACAATAACTCTGACATCAGGTGGACCAAGGTCATCACCTATTCTGGGATTCACAACGATTGATTTAGGAATATATGGTCCCTCAACAAAAATGTCTGGCATATCATTATCTATGGACTCAAGAAATAATGACATTCTACCTTTCTAACCACTGAAATCATTCTTATCAAACATAGGTGGTTTGGTAGAAGAGCCATTTTTAGAATAACCAGCTTGGGACATTTTAAAAATGGAAATCAAAATAAGGATCTAGTTAAGTATTACACAAAAACCACCGCTCTGATACCACTTGTTGGTCCTCAAGGAATAACAAGATAATGTATGTTCCGTAGTTGTACAGGGGAGGTGAATACAACTTCTCACCTTTTTAATAGCTTAAGTACAACTTTTTCTGAAATAAGTCTAAATATCATGCGGGTAACAAACTTTATGAATAAACAAACAGTTTAAAAGGATTTGAACAATGTAATAGTAAATAGTTTGAACATAAAAGTAAAGATTAAAACAAAATAAATGTGCAAGCAAACAAAACACAAAGATGTAATTTTCAACGCATTCTTTTATTTATAAATCAACAAGAATACAAGTAGTCGTGGAATAGAAACGCCTATGGAATCAAACTACTTGGCTGAATAAAAATTACACTTTTGTTTATCTAATCCTTACAATATACCAGCCTAAGCTGAGTATATGAATTATGAACAGCAACACAGCTTGGAGCTGAATTCTCAATACTGAGAGGATATTGCTAAGGAACTAGAATGTTGTTGTTGCATACTTCACACAATGCATCAAGTGAGCTATTTATAGGCCAATGTCTCTCTTGGATGCCATCCAATGCTTGCTACCTGTCCTCATCTGGTTCTTTCTGCTGAAAGGAATATCTTGACAGTGACACCTCGTTCTAATTGTTAGGTGTCACCTTCCACGAACCTTCTTCCACCAATGGGAGAATGGACACCTCATGTGAAGGACAAGCACCAACCTTGAGACCACGTTCTGCAACTGTCTTTGTCCTTATCTTCATTTCTTTGTCTCCAAGGTTGATTCAACAACCAAAAGTAAGATAGAGACAACTTAAAACCTTTTTAAGATTCTAAGTGTCCAGGTTGTTCATCTGAGGTGACTATAAGTCCAAGCTGACTTTCGCACTCGACTTGATCTTCTATCTTTGGTCTTCATCTTCGACTTAGAAACAAATGCTATGACTTCTGATGATGCAGCTTAAAGAACTACTTCCTAAAAATGAACATTACAAAGCAATGAAGTATTCAAGCTGACTCAGCTTAGAAACACCTAAGCTGACTCAGCTTAGAAACCAAATACTTAAGTATTTTTACATGTGTTTGTCATCAACAAATCTAAACTGGTACACTGGGACTCAAAAATTAATGACCCTGGAATGAACTTACAAGAATAATCCACCTCGGTTCCAGGTCCCTTATGATGCGGTTTTTTGAGATACAGCAACAAGAAGTCCAAAAAAGATCAAGTCCCAAACCTACTAATCATAAACCGTGTATATATATATATATATGTGTGTGTGTGTGTGTGTGTGTGTGTGTGAATATTAGGTGATGTGATTGTTAAAAAAAGATATCCTAGTAGCCATAGAGGCTCACCTGCTCTGACTCTAGACTCGTAAAACGAGTTAGCTTTTGGGATTAGTCTGCTCGCAAAGCGAGTAGGACACCCATGATTACCAATATATATATATATATATATATATATATATTTATCATGTGTGTGTATGAATATTATTTTGGGAAGAGATTTCTTTATATTGGATCTAAAAGATTTGGGAAGATGTGGAATGTGAGCAAGTAAAATGAATAAGGAAATGCAAAGTTTGGAAAAAGAATGATCTGGATTTTCTTTTTGTTTTTGTTTTTTTTTTGGTTCGTTTGAAGATTTGGATTGTATTTATGTATGTATGTGTTTTTTTTCCCTGAAGATCTGGATTTGTTTATGTGTTATGTGTTTGTAGATCTAGACTGTAAAGAGAAAGAAGAAGGTGAATGAGAGGGAACAACGATTGTAAAGAGTTGATTTCACTTTTGGTCCCTAGGGTAATGTGTAGGTCACGTAACCGCATTATTAACGTCTGTTAGTGTGGACAAAACTGTTGACGTAGTTCCAAAATGAGGGATCAAAAACGTATTTTCAAAAAGCTAGAAATGAAACCTAAAATTTTGGACAAACCCCATGAACCAAAAGTGTAATTACATCACATCACATCAGCCAATGAGACACAGATCAACTGGTAAAAATGTTTGGAGATTGTGATGAGGCTTCTCTAATTTTACTCACAGGTTTTGGGTTCGACTACTTGAAGTGACAAATCTATACGGTTTTTTTCTAAATCCCCTGCCTCCCTGGTTTGATCCTTCGTAAGTCCAAAACCAAATCGAACGTTCAAAAAAGAATACATCACATCACATCACATCACATCACATTACATGTCATGTCATGTTCATATACAGTAAAACAACCGGCTTAAATATGAACATGATGATTAACAGAATTTCGAACTTTTTGCATAGTCTCAGTCATGTACCAAAAGCTTTGGGAGTTTGTACGTCGGCTCAAAAAAGATCCTTGTCCCGGCAGAAATTCAAATGTTAATTTATATTAGCACAAATCAAATGAACGGCATGTACTTTCCAAATAGCATCTTTGACTTTCACTTTCTCAAGTCTATCCCAGTTTTTTTTTCATTTATATATTACTTTAATTTAATACGTGTTTTATTTTAACCAGAACCTATATATATATATATATATATAGGTTCTGGTTCAAATAAAACAAGTATTAAAGTAAAACAAATAAAACAATCGTTGAAAATCGTTGTACATCAAGAAAATCTCCATACATCAGTGTTTATACTTGTGCTCTATGAATCTTCGTGCATCAGTTTTATCATGATCCAATGGTCAAGATCATATCTTATTTATTTTATTTTAATACCTGTTTTACAATAATCAGCCCCTATGTATATATATATATATATATATATATATATATTAAGCGGATAGTATGCTTATTGTGGATAGTACCCATCATGGGAGGGCACTGCCGCTCTTACAGATAGGGATCCGATATTTACTTTTAATAAACTTTCAGAGACAAATTGAAGTTTTTTTTCTTCATTAATCTATAATACGGATTATTTCCTCGTATATAAATCTATCTATATAATGTAAATTTACATCCATGTGGCTTCATGTGTGTTAGTGGGCTAGTGGCCACAAACTCACTTTCATCTAGGAACAAATAATTACACGTATGGTCCTTGTAGTTCGTATGAATTTCATTAAACGTTCTCAACTTTTAAAACTAGGCCGATAGCTATGTTAGGTTGCTAGCCTTAACTTCATACCTTCTCCAAAGGCATGCCTTTCCTTCTACAATTATGATTCAGTGACTAGGCTGATTTGCGACCACACTGATCAGCGACTCACTTGAAACATGGCCCACAAAGTTGTATCTGCCTTACCTTGGACCATCTACGGGCATTTAATTGACAGTTTCAAACATGGTTTAATGGTCAAATTATGTCTAGGTCTTGTAACGACTTGTTAATTATAGAACATTAGGGGACAGTTAACTCCCATAACTTCTAACATAACCAAATATGATCATACGAGAGATGAAAACGCATAACTTGAAATAGTATTTAGCAACCAGGTTATTCATTGTGTCTAAAATAAGAACATTTTTCATTGAATTATCCAAAAACAAAATTCGTGTAGCCGAGACATATATGGTCGAATTGTTGCTTTTTAGAAGTAATAACAGGATTCAAAGAGTTATCCTGTCAATGAAATATTTACCTTGTTACACCCGAATTCCACCAATAATGTCAAAACAAGTTTGTATATTATTAAATAGAAAGTAAATTATTTGGTTACTAAAGTTTATTTTCTGTTAATCTTACCGGGGTAATCCCTTTTACCCAAAAAGTTTATTTTCTTTTCCTAAAGAAAATATGATTTTGAAGATTTTATGCAATTAAAAGAGCGTTGGCCACTTTCATCCCAATATAGAAAAAAATCCCTTTTTGCTAACTTTTCCTTAGCTCCAAAGCTGACCCATTCATACTGACCCATTCAAAAAATTGCAACAAAATCGGCACCTGCAAACTACAGTTACAGCAGCAACTGAATCACGAACCCATTGAAATATATTCCCTACCGCTCCACACCGTAACTTAGGTTCATTACAGCCTATGGCTCCCTGCTTGGCAAAAAGCTGACAAAGAATGTTGGTTTTGCGTCTCAATAGAGTAGACGATACAGTCAGCAGTAGCGAGAAACTTCTGACGGGTATATCAAGGAAAATGAACAGGAACATATGGATTCCTATGGTCTATGATTGCAGCCTAGTTCTGGCAATCCTTGTCATCATTCGCTTCAAGCTGGCTCGTTAGCTAAACCTTCGTTGGTCCAGTTTGCTACTTTTCGCCTGGTTTGTATTGAACAAAAGTTCTCCGAAGTGCACTTTGGCAGTGAGTAAACGAACGGAAGTTCCTGTTTCTGCATTGGATATTTGAATACTTTATATTTCTTAAAAGCACAATTAAAACTAGGCAATCAACTCACTCGTAATATCATTAAAGGCAGAAATATTATAACCAAACAGTTGTAGTTGTAGTTCTGGTAAGATCACTGAACATTTTTTCAGTAATCATTTGGTGAAAAAAACTATCATATGTCAAATTCCTCTACTTAATCATTGATGGTAACTTTACAAACAGCTTACAAGCAATTTTGCATATATCATGACAAAAAAAATGCACGACTTTGACATTTTTCGTTTAAGATACTTGAAAGACAAGAAATCGTGCAAGAATATAGCTTCAGGAATCACAAGGGACTAGATTCTCCATCTCCTGAGACCCAATATACATCAATACCTGCAAATTCCCACCCTTCATGCCTTGGAAAATCATGGTAATACTTCAAAACAACAAAATCCATATGGTTCTTTATCAAGTGAAACACTCTATCTTCGGTATCATAGACGACAATCGTTCACAGACTCTCAGCCATGGAAAACTGCATAATTGTTTTCAGGAGATGAATCTCTGCCTGCTTGGTCTTGATCTTCCTCTTCTTCTTCATCATCTTCATCCTCATCAAAATCATTAGTAGGTAGCCCGTTAAGATCCACATTAATTCCATTAATCTTCCTCACAAATTGTCCTCTTACACGAGGTCGCCGCTCTGCTAACTTTTTCCTATTAACATACCTGATTTTCTTGTCATAACAACGTTCCTTCCTCTTCTGCCTGAACTTAACCAAGGCTGCCTCTCTACGGTCAAGTTTATGTACCTTCACATTGCTGTTAGATGAACTCCCATAAGCAGGCCACGGGTGCATCGCTGGCGGCATTTGGCCAGGTATGCAAAGATTCATTGGGTAATAAGGGAATGAGCCCATACCGGGTATGGGATGAGGTGGACAATGTGCAGCATGATTATATTGGTTATGCAAATTATTCATGTTCATCATAAAATGATTCATTGGTCCTGAAAGATAATAAGGATAAGCAGAATATGCATTATAACCCGAAATATCATGGTGATAGTTATTTCCTGATTCTTGTGTTTCTGACTCTGGCGGTAATGGGGAAGTAGACGATTTGTCTACCGACATTGAATCAGGGAAGCTGTGATTGCTATGAATGTTTTCCTGAGCTTGAATGTAATCATACCCTTGAGTATCACTGACCTCTTGTTCACCGAATGAACTAAGTTTTTCCTCGGCATGCACATACTGAGTAGCACTTTCATCAGTTAGGTTGATGGTAATTTTATCTACAGTTATATTATCCACTCGACCGCCACCTAAATTTAGATTGTTTTCTAATACCGGGGTCATAGATTCATCAATAGTAATGGTGCCCCCATGTGTCGCACTTCTGAACATGCTAGATTTGACATATGTAAAGAAAGCTGAAGACTGACCAATCCTCAGTTCACTCTTCTTTGGACCAAACATAATTTTCCCTGGATACACAGCTATAAAATATGTAAGCCACGGAAACATCTTAAAACACGGATGTTAAATAAAACTTTAGAGGTGGAAAGTTGGCCGGTGGATTGGGTAACATGTCAAAACAGGTTTGGGTTAAATGGGCTAGGTAAAATTGGGTTGCCGAGAAAAACTTTTTTGTCTGTCATTTAAACTTCAATAGATAACCATGGGCTAATTATGATTACAAAAACCATATTGTATTACAAACAGTGTTTGAACAACTTTAAACCTGTTTGACTTTGACCCATTCCCCTTTTAGCTAAGAATTTATATTTTCCCTGTTTGAGATAAAAACACAACCCAAATTGACCCATTCATAAGTAAATGGGTCGAAATATCCACCTCAAAAGAATTTGGGATGGGGCCTGTTAACCTCGTTGTTGTTCATTAATTTCTGGGACGTTAGGTTGATCATCTGATGAGTTGACAAGTGCCATATTCACAGGATGAGGAGTTACCATCACATTCCTCTGAAAAAGAAAGTTGGTTAGTAAGATTTGAAACACTCGTATATCGAGTGAACAAAATTCTTACCTCATCCTCCCGAGGAATAGACACAGAAATCTCTGGATTGGAATTTTTAAGTGACTTGTCTTCTGAGTCATCCGAAAATTGAGTAGCACTGCTGGTATTAGCATCACTAGGATCAGAAGGCACCATATCAAATTCACAGTTCATGATGTTCTTCTCAGCCAAGCCAAGCTGCCCAAAGAAAAGTTAAGAACACAATAACAAATTCAACGTAATATTGGCATCGTGACAAGGATGATTGGAAGGATTCGACTACTGTCAATGATGAAACATGTGTAAATGTAACAGCTGATAAAACAAACACTTCCAACAGAAATAGAAAAAGCTCATATGCCATGAACACATCCTAACTCGTTATGGACTCTCAAATTCTCAATAGGTGTTAGATCCACTCATGGCAACAACCATCACATATGTAAATATGCAAGATAGCTAGGAATGCATCGCAATAGAATTACAAAGTTATAGAAACTATTATTGTATCATAACCAGATCGCTAAGAATTCTGAAAAATCCTTGGGGAGAACAAACCATTTGAAAGCAAACAGATTATATATCGTTTCTATATTCACTATTTTGACTAAAATATCATACAGGCTTTATTAAAAAATTAGGTAATGATCCATACATACCATACTTCTTCTCCTCCACATATGCGTCCACAAATTCAACAACTCGTTTGTGCGCAAAGGTTTAACAAGATAATCAGCTGCTCCAAGCCTCAAACACTTGACTACAAGAGCGACCTCATCCTGTGCAGACATCACTGACGGAAAAAAAAAACAGATGATTACAAAACACAATCTCCATTAAACCCGAAATTAATGGGACTAAAATAATAAAAACACAAGTTGTTTACTGATGACAGGTATTCGCCGCAGATCTTTGTCTCTCATAATGTATTTTAACATCTTAAAGCCTTTAGCCATGGGAAGATCAACTTCAGAAAGAATAATATCTATGTCAGGCCCCTCCGCGTTCAAGGCATCAATCACTTGCCGTGGCGATCTTACCGATGTCACTATATAAGTTACAACAAAATTAATCATTTACTACTTATTTCTGATCACCAGACTAATAAAAATCTACAACAACAACAAAAATACCCAATCCCGTCACAGGTGAGGCATGGGAGGTGAGATGTAGACAGTCATACCTCTACCCAGAGTAAAGAGACCGCTTCTAGGAAGGCCTAGACTAATAAAAATCTACATAAACTTTAATAATATTAATCTTTTACAACAAAACAGATCGGATTAATCTCGTAAATTTTACATCGACTAATTATATCATTCCCTAATCAACAAAAGACTAAATCAAGAATAACTATAACTAATATATTATAAAGGTGATGCTCACAATAATAATAATAATAATAATAATAATAATAATAAATAATAAATAATAATAACAATAGTAATAATAATAATAATAATACCTTGATAAGAGCATTTAGAAAGAAGAAGAAAAACCTCTTGGGAACTGTTGAAATCATTGTCACAAAGTAATATCCTTACTTTACTTCTATCAATAAATCCTTCACTATTACTATTATTATTCCCACCACTCCTATTTTTTTCATTTGGATCCATCTTCCAAATTATATCAATCAATCAATTATATATATATATATAGGAAAACGGAAAAGGATCCCTGTTCAGGCTACCTAGGAAAGTCGAAAGTCGAGCATTTAGCTCAGATGTACACGGTCTAACCGGAGTATTCTTACCTCTATTCCTTAATCACAAAAATAAAAATAAAAATAAAAATAAAAAACACCCGACAAACATCTAGAGCTAGAAACTATCTAACACAAGTCAAACTAGCTATCTATGTTTCATCTGTCTGATGTTTTACTCTTTTGTTGGTCGGGAATGACAAAAATGGGTTGGATTAATATGGACCGTTGGATGTGATGAGTGGGTGTGTTAGATGAAGGGCAGACGTGGAAGAAAAAGTGCAAAAGGAGATAAACAATTTAGTGATATACAAATGACACGTCACCAAAAGGTCTCTACAAAAGAGGAAAGGCCGGAGATATTTTTTGATCTTTATGAGAGTTAGATATTTGTGTGTATCTTTTGGAGATTTGATTTAGGCCCAATTTGTGGCCCAAATGGTAATCAAAGATGCCTTTGAGATATAGTTGAAGACGTGTAGTAATCCCCACCAACTCTCCATAAAACACCATAATATGGCATCTAAAATAGTGGAGGTCATTATCTACATCCAAGTTCTTTCTAGTAAGGATCTTTTGAGAGAGACCCGTTGAGAGAAGCAACACAACAACAACAATATCCAATCTTGTTAAAAACGGCTTAGTCATATCTTTACCCCAGGGTAAAGAAACTACTTATCCGATGAGAGATGATATATGTTAACTTTAATAGTAGAAAGAAAGGGTGTTCCACTTGATAGTGTGAGAAGTTTCATGATCACCATAAGTGTTGTCCAAGATAAATTTCCGCATGCGCTTGACCACAAAGAAGCTTCTATGTCCCACACAAAATTACGAAGTATCTAGGGTGTCCAGAAAACCAAAACTTTAAACCATTTCGTAAAGCTACAAAGTTGGTTAAGCTTATTGTCGTTTAATGGCTCACGGCGCCAAGACCAATTGTGAGTCCAAATTACGTTAACTAATTTGAATCTATTAGAGTGTTAGCATCGTACGCAATATAGGTGAGTGGTGGGTGTGACACCACACATGAACACCGCCGCCAATAAAAAAAGTGTGACAAGGTTGAGGGGTTTTACCCCGTGCGTGGTCATGCGAGTGATGGATGACCATTACCCACATTTTTTTTTTGTCTTTTTCCTTGTTTTTGTTTTTTATTTATTATAAAGTATAGTGTGGTGTGAGGGGTAAGTGAGAGATGGGTTGCCAACAAAATAATGGAATGTGGTATGAGTAAGGGGTAGCTGAGGTGCATAAATAAATTGGTTGGAAGTGAAGAGTGAAAAAAGTGGTAAAAAGTGGGATGCCAACACCCTTATTTACTATTGATGATTTGTAGGAATATAGGAGATAAAGCCTTTAGGTATCCATTTGTTACCAAAATCCATTACCAACTTGTGTAAAAGATTAATATTTATTAAGAAAAAGTCTTAAGAAAAAGTCTTTGTACAAATAAAGACCAATTGTCATCATAATATAAACTAGGTGGCTCGTAGCCGCATCGAGTGGCAGGGGTTTCTAGAAACGTATGCGTTAATGGGTCGGGGCTAAAGAAACCACAAACTTTTTCAAGAGAATATTTAGTATTCATTCAGTTTAAAATAAACAAATGTTAAATAAAAATAAAGTGGTCACGTATCCGTTTTTTTTAGGGACAATTCCATTACAATGCAATCATGAACACTTTCAAAACTGACCAAAAGATAAAATGTTATTAAAAAAAAATCTAAAAATCAAACCAAAACCAAAAATTTGAACAAAAAGGTAAAGAAATAGACTTCCAAATAATATATATATAAAACTAAATGTTATAAAAAAAAAGAATAGTTAAAAAAAATCAAAAGTAAAAAAGAAAAACACAAAATGTTAAAAGATAAAAAATTACAAAAGGAATTAGAAAAAATGTTACAAAAAAAGCGCCTAAAATTAAAATCAAAAATGGAATCAAAAATCAAAACAAAAAAAAACTATAACCAAATGTGTGAAAAAATGTTTAAAAAGGGCAAATTATCATTTTGAAATTCCAAAAGAAAAAAAGAAACCAAAAACAATACTTGATGGGGTAAAATATAATGACAAAAATCCCACTAAAAAAAAACATAGGGAGATGGGGGTCAGTGGTTTTAATCTAGAGACTTCTTGTAAATAAAGTGG
>JAOXNX010000032.1:8260879-8271533 GCA_028566075.1 Solidago caesia
AATTAAGGATGCATTTGAACAAACCTCTTTCAAGTTAATGTTATAATTAACATGACTAAGTGATTAGAAACGGCTTGTGATTCAACGGGTAAGAAAAAGATATAAAAGATGTTATTTTGTTGATCATGTGAATTATAGTGTAATGATAGGTGTTGGAATTGATCAAGTTACAAGTATGTACGCATAGTTGTCGTGTCGTGGTCAAGGTTTCTTAACAGATCTTGTCGTGTAACTTGTTAAGAATCTTGTCACGTTCATGTTTGAAAAAATGACACAATTAGTTATCTTGTCGTGTTCGTGTTCAACCTTAACATGTTTGCATATAAACAGGTTTCGTGTAACCTGTTATGCTAGCTCTCTCTACATATATATACATATACATACGAACATAAATACATGTCACTCTATTATTAATGCAGACATGTGATACTTACTTGCTACTCATCACCTGTTTAGACAGGGATTGGGTACGGTTGTTGCTGTGAACATAAATACATGTCATACATACTAACATACATACATGTCATACCACATAGAAAATCATTTTGCAACGACCATTTCATCGCCAAATAACTCCCAATTTTCTTTTCCATTTTCTTATAGAAGGTAGTCCCCACTTTTGTCGTAGCAAAAGTCGTCACAACATACTTTAGGCGATGAAGATTTAGCGACGACACATGTCGTCGGAAAATGTCGTCGTCAACTGTCTTCTGCGACGACAAATTGGACATATGGAGACAAAATCTGTTGTCGCAAAAACATGTTTTTCTTGTAGTGTGTATGGAACTTCTTTTAACTTATGATGAACATTTGTCCTGTTTACTTTTTACTTAATAGACTTAATAATTAAGAAGTTAATACATTAAGTCAAATTTCATGTTTCTTTTTTAAACTTAATAAACAAAAATAACCGTCAATTACTAATTTATTACTTAATACATATAGATATATGCATTCAGTCACTTAATACACTCAATACTTAATAACTAAAAAAAAAACGGGCCTTAGTCATTTACTAGTTGTAACATGAGCATGACTCAATTTGTATACTAAAATTTAATATCACGTGAATCATGTTTGATAGGTAACACCTACATATATTGGGTAGTTTCTTCTGTATTAAATAGCTTGCCTTCGGTCATATTTTCTACTTTGGTAATATTTTTATGAAATTAATTTTGTTTCTTGACTTGTTATTATAGACTAGATGGACAGTGGCGGATCCAGACTTTTTGATAAGTGGGGGCTAAAATTTTTTTTCCATCGTTTGGGTCATTTTTTCCTTTTAAGGGTGGGTTTTTTTTTTCATTTTTAACCAAGATCAAGTATAAAATATATCAAAATTTAAATGTCGGACTACAAATCGTTGGGGTCGGTCTCCCCCGCGTTTAGTGCTTTGGATCCGCCTATGTAGATGGATGTCCGTACGATGCGGCGGTGAAAATATACAGCGTGTGAGGTGCAGTGATGACGTTCTTTTGTGTAATAAAATGATAGAATAGTACCCGCACAAAGTATAGAAAATAATGTTCGGATGAATTAAAAAAATTTATTATTAATTTTCATAATTATAAATTAGAAATTATAAGTTATAATAAATAAAATTGATAAGTAAATAATGTAATTGTATAAGAAAGAAAGTTTGACTGAACGAATAAGAAAAGTATAATTAATAAATTAATAGGGGTATTATAGGTATATCAAGTAGAAATAGTTAAAATAATGAATAAAGATGAAGGACAATCTAGGTATTTCAAGATCTGAATTTAAGAAAAAAGAAAGGATAGATGCTATATAACGAAGTATAGATATAAAAAAGCTATTGGATAACAGATTTCATACTGGAGCTCAAACTTAAAAAAAGTGGATATCCTATTCATATTAGATACCAATATCATATTACGTTCAAAAAGATACTACCATATCATATCTCATTAATGGTGTTTAATTAATAAATTAACTCAAAATGTTTCTAGAACTTGGAATTAAAAACCCTGATATGAGAAAAGTTTGAAAAGTTATAGTAGATACCTCCCTCATATAACCTATCTTTTATCTATATTTTATATATTATTTATTTATTAAATTACAATTATTTGATGAATGCTGTTATTTAAGTACACGTTATGGACTTATGGTAATAGATCACAATTAATTATCTTTTTTAATAGTAAATTTGGGCTCATCGATATTGCCGATTTTTATATATCCAACTCTAATTCAAATTAAAAGGAAACCCAGTTATTTTTGAAAAAATATATGTCTCCAGTCTAAAGAGTTAAATGGATAATCGATTCAGTATTAGTCTTTACTAACTGGTTTCAAGTTAAATCATGTAATACTACGATTAAAAAGGCATGAGCTAGGATATGAACATATGACTTCCACTTTTATGTTAAATGTCCTTCATCTTTATGCTTAGGGTTGCCAAAAAGGTCGGGTTAGGGTTCGTGGGTTGACCGGTTGAAATTACTCAACCCTAACCAGTATTAGACTAAACATCATTGTAATAGTTTAAATTTACGGGCACCCATGTGTAACCTATCACTATATACATAGAGACCTTTGTAGCCCTTAATCCATACAATTAATATACAGAAAAAATTGTGGTTTAACTTGGTATCAGAACCAAGTCTGAAACTATAACCGCCACCTTCACAACCTTTACAAGGCTACCAAAAGATAGCCGCCCCCACATAGTCGTCTCTACCATCATAATTTTTCTTACAAATTAAACCTTACCACCCAACCCATCACAATCAGACCTCAAAATTGATCAAACCCATCCAATCCCATCCCCTGAAACGCATCCACATGCCACCATAGCCGCTGACCGACTTTTCACAACCTGTCAAATTCAAGCCAAATTCTGGCATTTTTGTCATTACGCTACCACCATTGTGATCCTTGTTAACCCAATGTTCATTTATATCTTTTGCTACTGTTCACCACCTGCCACCACTAGAACCCTAAAATTAGATTTAAAAAAACCCATAATTTTATTTTTTCAAACATTCTTTTTGTCTTCATATACAATGGCTATGATTTCAACCTTCTTTACCGCAAAGAAAACCTCTCATACCTCGCATAAGTTTGTTTTTACTCTTAATGCAACAAACTACCGTTACTGAAAAACCATGATTCAACCTTTTACTTCTACGAAAAACCTGTTTGGATAAAAAACCTCCTAACCATAAGATAATGACATGTGAAAAAAATCAAAGGATAAGATTAATAAATAGATTTAGTGGAATCCACATGTCATCATCTTGTAGTTTTAGAAAGATTTGTAAGCTAATTTTTAAGAAGATTTATCATTTTTTTTTTGTATATCTAATAGTGACAGCTTTTAGCCATAGTTGGATGGAAACAAAGATATCACATATTTATAATTATTATATATATATAAAGAAGCAAGTCTTATCTACTGTAACCGGGGCCCACCTTTTTTTTTATTCCCCTTTTTTTGGTTCAATTTTTTTTTTTTTAACTTTTCACTAACTTTTATTTTTTGTTTTACCACTAAACCTTCCACTTTTTTATGTTTGCCCCTAACTTTTTGATTTCTTATTTGTCTCCGACTTTCCACTTTTTTAAGTTTGGCTTCTAACTTTTTGATTTCTTATTTTTGCTCCTTAAATTTTCCTTTTTTTAATTCTGGTTTTGAACCCCTCCGGTTTCTTAGCTTTTACTTTGATCACCTCACTATTTTTTACTTATTTATGGTTTCACAACAACTTTTCGAATTCCTATTTACCTTCTAAATTGCTTACTTCACCTTTTTCTTTTTCTTTTTTCACTTTCTTTCTTTTTCCTTTTTTTTCCTTTTTTTTTATTCCCCTTTTTTTGGTTCAATTTTTTTCCTTTTTAACTTTTCACTAGCTTTTATTTTTTGTTTTACCACTAAACTTTCCACTTTTTTAGGTTTGCCCCTAACTTTTTGATTTCTTATTTTTCTCCTACTTTCCACTTTTTTAAGTTTGCTCCCAACTTTTTGATTTCTTATTTTTGCTCCTTAAATTTTTCCCTTTTTAATTTTATATACCTTTAATAAAAACTATTCAATTTTTTTCCTTTTTAACTTTTCACTAGCTTTTATTTTTTGTTTTACCACTAAACTTTCTACTTTTTTAGGTTTGCCCATAACTTAGGTTTGCCCATAACTTTTTGATTTCTTATTTTTCTTCTACTTTTCACTTTTTTAAGTTTGCTTCCAACTTTTTGATTTCTTATTTTTGCTCCTTAAATTTTTCCCTTTTTAATTTTGGTTTTGAACCCCTCCGGTTTCTTAGCTTTTACTTTGACCACCTCACTTTTTTATCTTATTTATGGTTTCACCACAACTTTCCGAATTCCTATTTACCTTCTAAATCGCTTACTTGAAAAAATAAATCTACAATTTTGTGTGTAAGAAACGTGCTCGATCCGCAGCAACGCGCGGGTAAAATACTAGTTAATATATAATCGACAAATTAAGTTTTGTACTTAATTACAAACCAAACATGATAATTACTAAGTAGCTAAACTTTTTTAATTTTTCAAAACGTAACCAACCAAATTGTAGGACAAGCCTTGCGATTTGTTGTTTATTACTTAACTAGTCTTAATACACGTGCGCGATGTACGATCTGACTTAATTCATGTCAAATTGTTTTCTATGTTAATAAAAAGTATCACTACAACGCATCTTATGCACGTTTCAATTTAGTGTTTATTGAGTACGTATATATAATTTGGAACACATATATCCATATATACATTTAGCTGGAGTAGTGATATTATGAACAAGAGATTTCCGGGAGAACCTTATTGCCTTATTGGTATATATGTCAAATTACCACTTAGAGAAGCAAACCAATTAAGAATTTCAACCTACATGGGGCCAAATTAACCCATTGCATATAGAAGTTCTAGGTTTAGCGCTTTTACCGTATGAAGTGACAAACAAACAACCAACCATCAATAGATAGATTGGTACTTGGGGGTATTTGAGACTTTGAAGTATTGAGTTCAAATCCTATTGTGAGCAAAATGGGGGTTGGTAATAAGGGTTTTCTCAAAATGGGTTTCCCTTAAAATTTGGAGTTGAGTATATGAAGAAGTAATACCGATGAGCCCAAATTTTGCCATTAAAGTAAAAAGAGTGACAAACAAACTCTTGATTAATTAAGATGTTTTTTGACCATTTCAAAATGTTTATCATCCCATTTGTTTAACATTGGATTATATATAAACCTTCTTACATCAAAGCATAAAGCCAAGAACTACAATATAATCTCTTATATATGAAAAGTTTCCACAACGTAATTATAGAGCATGAGTAAATACTATTAAATGTTCTTGACCATTTCAAAACGTATAATTACTCTAGCAATTTGATATTCTTGATTAAGATGTTCTTGACCATATAATCTGGCAATTTGACATTCTTGATTAAGATGTTCTTGACCATTTCAAAACGTATGTGCTTCATTACAAAGGTTTTAATTCTGTCATTATCATAAATAAGCGGTTATTATATTGGCCATGCAAAGACTTGGACGTCAACTTAATTATTGGCCATATATGCATGGGAGACTTGGAAGTCAATATGTGAAATATAACAATCGCCAAATTTTGGGTCAGTTTTTTTTTCTAACAAATTAAAATAATTATAAATTTCAATATATCTAAACCTCAAAATGTGTCTCATTTTGAACAATGAAAAACAAAACAAGAAACTTATATTAACAGGTTGCACACTCGTCTTAAATCATCCATTTGACCAACCAAATCTCAGTGTTTTTAAATGAAACCACTTGGGTTTGAAAGATAACTCAACAAACTAAATTCTATAAGAAAACCATAAGATTTTATCACTTGGTGTATTTTCTACAGTTTTTCAAAGTGAATATAAAATTAGATACACAACAGGAAGATGAGTACAAACTAATCTCTTTTGAGAGACTTTTTCATATAGTTTCTTAATGAATTTGGCAAAACTGTTTTACATGCTAAAAATACATAATCTTAAGCACACTCTTGAATTTTTCCATATGTCTAACTTGCCCAAAAAGTTTATCCAAAACAGTATCATCAGATTGTTAACAAGTTGATGTTTCTATTTTCACCAACTAAATGGTGATGCAACACTTCGAATTAGACAATGATTTTCTACCACAATCAAGTTAAGACATGGAACTAATAACAGGAAAAAGAATGGTACGTTTTCATTAAGTCAATCCCAAGATATGATTCTCCAAAGATGGGTAAAAGTCAGAATGAAGGCTGTCCAAAAATGCTAGTTATGTAATCCAAGATTAACTTCACAAATACTTGAGTTAAATCTTAAATACAATATCATCTAGCATGACAAAAATTCAAAGTTTATAGAAGTAAAAAGACCAATAAGTCCTCTCCTTCCTCCCTTGGTTAAAACCTGCCCCAAAGAGACAAAAACAAAGAAACCGACCTCATGGAAGGTGCTTACAAACACCTTGGTCACTAACTAGCTTCTAGCTTCCATTAGTCACGTTCATAGCTTGGCTTATTCACTTCCTAGGCTGCCATTTCTCAGCTTTTTACTTCAAACACATCACCATCTTCATACAACACTACTAAAAAACTGAGTTTCAGCGACGACAAATTTCGTAGGAAATTCGTAGGAAAACGGTTTCACCGACACATTTCCGACGAAAATGGTCCGTTGGAAAAACCCTCGTCGGAAACAATTACCGACGAAACTTTCCGACGAATATTTTTTTTCCGACGATTTATTTCGTCGGAAAACCCTTACTATATAAATTAAAATTACTAACAAAATGTTAAAAGGTAGGCTATTTAGTGACGTTTTTCCGACGAAATGGATGTCGCTAATTCATCGGAAATATACTTAAATTTCCGACGAATTTCCGTCGAAAATTTGGGTCGAAAATTCGTCGCTAATATATTTTAACTTCTAATGAATTTCCAACGAAATTTATGGTTTTAATTTCCAACAAATTTCCAACGAAATTTTCCACCTGTACAAAAAAATTATAAATTAAATTCCTGCAATATATAATTAATATATAGATTATACAGAAGCAATTTAAATAACCTAGCACAGGTCGTAATATATTTTGCATATAATAGCCAAAACATACAAAATAAATGTCATCCAAAGTATCGGAAGCATCAAAAGTATGCAAAACATACAAAATAATTAACGACCAAGAATTACATAGATACTAACTAGGATGTGGAACAAAAGTATACAAAATATCCAACATCCAAAGTTTTTACGATCAACAAGAACATAATACTAGGTAGGAGGTGGAAATTGTCGTTGCCGACTCAACATCTCATTAAACTCGCCACCTTCACTTCCATTTCTTCCCTAAGAGCCCGTTGTCTTGCAACCTCCTCTTCAATCATTTCCAAGTGCTGCAAGGATGATAAGACCCGTTAAGCAAATAATCAAGTTCTGACGAGCAAAGCATTTCCAGTTATCCCTCAATATAGTGTTCAGTCGTTCAGCAAGATACACACTAGCCACTGCAACAAGTTAATTACCCTGATCAGTACAAATATACCATACAACCATCATCCATGATTACATAAAAATATAAAATAACAAAGTTAACTATGTGTCATGCAATTGACTAATTGACACAAACTGAGATCCATTAGAAACTACTTCTTAGGTCTTATTAATTTCCTTGTCCTTTAAGTGGTATATTTTAAGCTAAAATTACATATTTTCCATCACTACAAATGTTGATGGTGCAGGTTATGGACTTAAGATTAAAGGGCAGTTAAGACAACCATTAAACAAATTCCTCAAACCTATACGTCTAGACAAATCTTGAAGCTTTTATGGGAATGGGAGTGACAGATGGAAAAAAACATGCCTAATATTAACTACTTCTTAGGTCTTATTTTTATAACAAGTTTTAACCAACACTGACCTCAATCAAATTAAATTTCTACGAAATTACCAAATCCACTTGGCTTTTAACTATCATATGACTAATCTAGTCATCTAATTTCCTATTTTCTACAATAGAACATGACATATATAATCGGCAAGAAAGGCATCAGGAAGAAATGCCCCCCAACAATGGCGTGACATAACACGTCCCAGACCAATTTGATAGAACAAAAAAAAATTTAATTGACAAAATAAATTCTGAAATTAGCAAAATAATTTATATATATAAAAAAAAACTTACAAAAAAGAGTTTGCGGAGTTTCTATTCCATATTTTCTCTTTGCCTCTTGGCACCCTCGTTGAGTTGATCGGATCCAAACAGATGGCTAGTTCCTACAGAATTCAAAAGAAATAAAAATAAAATTAGCAAAATAATAAAATATGTAATAGAACAAACAAAAAAAATAGATGATGTGGTGGATGGTTGTGCTGGTGGTGGCGGGGTGGTGTGGCTATGGTGACAGTGACGGGGCGGTGCGGTTGTGGATGGCTGTGATGGTGGTGGATTGACCCGAAAAACTAGTACCAAGATCCTAGATCTAGATCGATCTTTTGGGAGAAAAATATTAAAGTGTGGGAGTTTCATTTTTTTTGGTTGAAAATAAATGGAGGGCTGTGTAAAAGTTTTAATTGGTTTTTAATACCCAGTTTTCTCACATAGTTTTAATAAGGCTGTGTAAAAATTTTAATCTAAGATTTAATGAGTTTTTGTTACAGGCTTTCTATGATGATTTTATAATAAACTCTGTCAAAATTTCCGAATCTATTTTTTTACACGGTTGGATGTTTTCAATAGTGTCAACAAAATTTCGTTTTTTATATAGTTTTGTTATTAACTGTGTAAAATAAACATAGACTAAAACTCATTTTTGTAGAAGTGAAAAACCCCTTTCAAAAATTTTACCCATTAACAGATTTTATCCCAATAAATAAATAAAAACTAGATAGATGCGGCGACGATGGTGGCGCTGGCGGCGGTAGCGACGGGTGGTGGTAGCAGTGGCGATGACGAGTAGTATAAGTTATTGATGTATTAGGGGTAATGTGGTTATTTTAAAAGTTAAGAGATAAATGTTGTAAATTAATTCATTAAGGGTATTTTGAGTATTTAATAGGCTCATGGTTAGTGTAAGTTAATTTAGTAAGGACATATCAGGTATTTTAAAAGCAAAAAATTAAAGGTGGAAAGGAAGTTTATTTTGAGTATTGAATAGAGTCATGGTTAGTATAGATATATATAACATCTACTTTAGAGATTTCAATATATTAAAATGACATATTTATCAAAAAAAGTCAATATATTAAAATGAAATGAAGACATAATTTTCAATGAATGATACCTTTAAGTGTCTTGTTGACACTTAAAGGTACCATTGTATTTTCAATATATATCATGGAGCACATTTGCCAATTTTGATTGTAGACAAACCATTATATTTTCTCAAAACCAAGTATATTTGGATTAAAAATATCATATCGTTTGAAAAAATGAGGTAGTACTTTTTTTCTCAAGTAATAGTTAGCAGAATTTGTGTTAAAAAGGATTAAAGCTTTTTAAAAAGAAAAATACTAAATGCAGCTCTTAGGTCTGTACTTAATGTGCATAAAAAAGTTTTACTATCCATATCAAAAGCCCACCCCCTGAATTTTATGGTAAGTGTACAACTATTTAATGCACCTTATATACAGCCCTTAGGGCTTTGTTTAGCAAAACCCTTTTAAAAATTGGATACCTTTTATTACTAAATTTTTTTTTTTACCTATAATTTAAAAATTAACAAACTTGTATTTTTATGCAATTTGCCTAAAAATTAAAAGTTAGATGACATAAATGAAGTTCTACACATACACCCCAAAATATATCTTTCGAAATCCATGCCACCATTTAACAAATGATTTAAACAAAATAACAAATGTTCAAATTTATTAAGACTCAAATATTTTAATCAATCCCTCCAAATAAATTTGGCACTCCCCGCTATCTATTTGAAGCTAGCCGCCATGTTTAAAAAAAAAACAAAAAAAAGCCACATTTAATTTCAACCAAATATATAATCAGTTTATCACACACTCCCTAATAACCGTCATGCCAAAATCAAAATCGTTTTGTATCTGACTAGGTAATTTCCTATATACAATAAAGGATTTTTTTAATTATTATTTTTAATAACTTGTGATTTGTCCTATTAACCACTATGCATAAGCGTCCTATAAAGGTTAACGTTATAATACCCACGTCTTAAGTGTCCTATTAAGTTTTGTTATAATAAATTTTTTGCGAATAATCATTTTAAAAAAATGATGTTATATGAATCAAAAATGAAATGTCCTATTATGGTATATGATAATAAAACCATTGTGCATAAGCGTCCTACAAAGGTTAACATTATAATACCCACGTGTCAAGGGTCCTATTAAATTTTATTATAATAAAACTTTTGCGAATAAGCGTTTTAACTAACTGATGTTTTATGACTCAAAACTCAAGTGTCCAATTATGGTGTTTTATAATAAAACCATAATGAATAAACGTCCTATAAAGGTTAAAGTTATAAGACCCAAGTGTCAAGGATCCTATTAGGTTATGTTATAATAGGACCTCTAGTGATCAAGTGTCGTATTACATTATCACATAATGGGACACAAACAACTAAATGTCTTATAAAGTAATTTATTAGGATCCATATTTTAAGTGTCCTATTA
>JAOXNX010000032.1:8356889-8372025 GCA_028566075.1 Solidago caesia
AAATCACATAATATTCATATCCTCCAAAGATCGAAACATCTCTTTGGGAAAATCATCATCCACCTTAGGTTCGTCAAGAACTTAGTAGGTTTGCACTCTTATTGAGGAGATTTTGATGATTTTCGTGGTTAAACCTTTTTTGTGATTGAGCTTAACTTTTCATGCTCAAACATTGGCGCCATCCGTAAATTTACTGATCACTGGACGGTTGTTTGTTGTTACAAAACAAGAATCATCTTTTTTTTTTCTTGTTTATTTCTTGTTTGTTTCTTAGATGGCTGAAGAACTCACCCCTATTTCTCAGATTGTATCTTCTAGGTTGAGGAAGGGTGTTGATGGAGGTGAATCTCCAGTAATCAATCTGGAAACCTTCGAGATCTCTGATGTTCAAAATATCTCTGGTGAAAAATATCCAGATTTTGGTTCTAGATCTAGTGAGATGGTGATGTTCAAAATATTTCTGGTGAAAAATATCCAGATTATGGTTCTAGATCTAGTGAGATGGTGACAAATACAACTAATGTTGTTTCTGGTGGTGGGTCTAGGTTACCAACCTAGGTGAGCTTTGGATCTAGCTTTGATTTTGGTAGTGGCAGTGTTGGCTCACTTTTCTCCTCACCTTCACCTTCTATATCTCCTCTCATCTCCTTGTTTTCAACACTCCCACCCAACACTTCTCCCAACAATGCACCCTCTTTACTTTCCTCTGGTCTTGGTGTGGTACACTCTCAAAAGGATATAATGACTTCCACCATATCTAGCGTGGCTAGTTCATCCTTGGTGGGAGGCCAGACATCCTTGCAATCAATGGCTAGCTCCTCTCAAATCTGTGACTATTCAGGAGAGCCATTTGTTGGAATTGATAAGGTTAGCTGCCAAGGGCACTCGGCAAGTGCAAACACCACCCCCTCCAGGAGCTAAGGTGGAAGATCAAGAGGGCATTGGATGAAGGGAGGCTTGAACACTTAGTCTCGGGGGATAAGCAGGCAAAGAAGACCTTTGCATGGCAAAGGAAAGTGGTGGAGAAGGAGGATGATCCTGGAGAGCCGGAAGGCCATGTATACATGGTCCGGAAATAAAACATCCAACCTCCCTCCTTAGAATACCATCTCTCTTTTCCTTTCTCAAGCATCTTGATTAAGCTACTTTGCCAAGAGTTATCACTTTATTTTTAAGTATTTCCATGTCATTTTACTTCAGCTATTGTTATGTTTGTTGGTCTGATCATGTATCCCAACCTTATCATTAATATCATCTTCTTTTCCAAAATAATTGGGCAACAAATTGTTGCAAGTATATTTTGGCCATGAGACAAGTTAGAAGGGTAATCCGAATGAAAAATTCCAGAAGTCAAGTGCTAAGATGGAAGAAAGAATTCCTAGCCAGCTTCTGACACGGATTATAAAAACCCAAGTACTTGTAAAGGCAAGACACAGACAAACTAAGTGCCTAAAGGCTAAGGCACACCTCATATGTATGAGTGGAAACTACAAAAAGGGATAAAAGCTACAAAGCAATCCCCAGCTAACACTTAAAATGATTTTCATCTTCCTCGCCCATGAGGATAGACAAGAATAATAATATAAAGCGAACATCTAAGTTAAGCTTCGCTAGCAATCAAAAATTTTTTTTCATCCTATAGAAGGAAAGCTCAGTCAACACTTAGAAAGTTTTCATTTTTTCTCATCTACCAGATGGGAATAGAGTGCTTCTTACTGGGAAGCAAGACACAAATTAAACAAAGTCTCACCAAAGTGTGAGTTCCAGAGCGTAACAAGCCAAAATTGGGCCCGGCTGAATACTAACAAAATTTATTCATCTTTTTATCCATCGGATAAAAAGGTAGGCACTTCTCATCGGGAAGTGATATATTTATTCATCTTTTTGTCCATCGGACAAGAAGATAAGCACTTCTCATCGGGAAGTGATATTGATGATGGGATAGCGAAGAAATTACTCCACCAACATCAATTTTACGTCTTATTCATTCATTGAATGATAAGATAAGCGTTTCCTATTGGGAAGCGGCGCGCACATAAAATTTATTCATCTAAAAAGACAAACACTTCTCGCTGAGAAGTAACAATTCTCGCGAGTAATAAAGTTTTTGAGACCTAGACGGTTAAAAACAAAGATGAAATAAAACTCAAATGCAATGTCCGTGACAAGAAACCATTTGCAGTCGAATTTGGGGGACTTGACACAGGCCATTACCCGACGAAGCTTTGATTCGGATGAGCCTAATACAAGGCAAGATCACTTTAAATGTCAAATCTTTAATTCAGATGGACATGCATATTTACATATATATATATATATATATATATGCCAAGGCCTCCCAAACAAATTGTACATGTCAAATCTTACCAAGGGGCTGAAGTGTCGAAGCTATAGATGAGCATAAAGATAAAAGAATGGGAAGGTGGCTAGGCTATAAATATCTAAGGGAGAAGCTACGATGGAGTGGGCCAGTGGGGCAACATATATATATGTATAGTATGTGGTCAAAGTCATGAATCACAGCCAAAAATCAAAAGGCCCAAGGCCTAGTCAAATGATTGTAATAAGCTTTAGATAGGTCGGACCTTCAATACATAATATATTTGTCGAGGCTTAGACAAAGAGTGGAGGCCTATGCGACATTCAATATATATATATAAAGGCCAATCAATAATTCAATATATATCTATAAGAAACCGGACTGTCGAGTCTTCAAGAAAAGAAGAGGAGAGAGTGGCGAGGCTTCAAGCTAGACAAAGGAGTAAGGAAAGTTGAGCCTTAGCTGTGGCGAGCTTTCACCAAATCCCTAGCGAAGCTTCAAATAAATTGGACCTTAGATAAATAAAAGGAAATGTAGAAAGCTTGGAAAGATAAAAGTGTGAAAGCTAGACAAATCCTTATCCACGAGATTGTTCTCCTGGTCCACCCTTAGTAAAGCATGAAGGAAGGAAAAGAGAGTCAAGGCTACTCGTCGAAGCATTGGGTGGGGGCCCAGCCTAAGTAAGACTCACATAAGACAAAAGGCAAGGTAGAGATTCCAGCGGGTCCCACTCTAGACAGAGTCACGAGGTCTTCCAAATCCTAGAAATCTGGAGCAGACAATATATGTATATATGTATTGTTAATATTGTATATAATAGGAGCTAAGTTAAGAATTGGGCCAGGCCCACTTGACGAAGTCTCAACAAGGAACAACCAATGGGTCGAGGTTAAACAACTCATGGAGCCTAGCCTAAGGAGCAAATCTATCGACCCATATGCTAGCTAGAGAAAATACCTAGTGAGGCTCAAAGTGGGTCCCAGCCTAACCTTCAGCCGAGATATCAAGAAGAAGAAAAAGGCTTGAAGACATTTGATTACCCTCTTTCTCTCCCTAATTCTCTTTTTCAGATCTCCACCAATTACTTTAAGGAGAATGAAGATCCTTGCCTTTATCGAAAAAGAGAATAAAATCAAGAAAACAAGAAAGAGGGAGAAATGGTTTCCTATTTTCTTACTTTTGCTACTCTCGATTCAAGAAAATAAATCAATTTTTCTTTGATACCTTCCGATCCAAACAAGAAATAAGAAGATCAATGGATACAGAGAAAGTTTGAACCCAAGCTTTTATAAGAAAACCTTACCCTCAAACTTGGGGGACTTGATGAGCATGGTGAGATCTCACCAAAACAAACTTTAATTTTGCATATATACATGTCGAACCCTTGACTCAGAAAAAGGCAATGTGAAAGTCTGGTCGAGGCCTCCAAAGATGACAAGGCTACAGCGAAGCCAAAATAGAGAAAAGATAAGGAGAGTGAGACCCAGACAATCATTCAAGGAAGCTTAGATAAAGAAAAAATAAAAGAAATCTAAGTGTAAGGCTAGGAGGAGAGAGGCTGGAGTGAGGGCCCATGCTAACCTTAAAGAAAGACAAATATTATCTAAGGAAAGCTGTCGAAGCTTAGAAGAGAGAGAGAGGTAAATCCAGCTAAGCTTCGATTGAAATCCTCACCTTCAAGGAGAAAGAGGGGTAGCGAAGTCTAAGGTTAGGCAGGGGTCCAGCGAGGCTTCCAACTAGCGAGGCTAAGGAAAGGAGGATACCTCCAAAGTGGGGCCCAGCCGAGCATAAAGGAGAGAGAATCGGACTTACAAGTTTCCATTCCTTTTTTAATTTAAATCAAAGTTAAATTATTAATATATATATATATATATATATATACAATCGGAGTGAGGCCAGGCAAAAGAGTCTAAGTTAGACAAAGGAGGGCAAGCATGGATCGAAGCCTTAGGCAAAGCATTGGAGTGGGACCCATCTTGGCGAGCCTTCAATAAAAGACAAAGGAAGGACAGTAGGTCCATAACGTACGTATACACATTTCATATGCTAGATCAAGAATCAAGGCATAAGAATGCCAAGGCTCGCTTAATAAACAAGTTATGGGCCTGAGCCCAGATTGTGAAGCATCGAGGCATAGAAGGCAGTCGAGGCCCAGGCAGATCAAAACCTGGCCAACATGTATGGTATAATTCATCTAAGCTTCATTAAAGCTTAAGAAGCCTAGGTTTTGATTGATGCATGCCTAGTCGAGTCCTCGTACCTTCATTAAAGCTAAGGTGGAACGTCAACTCTGGCTAGGCTTTGAGCGATCCTTAAAGAAGGAAGAAGGCTTAGAGTGGCCGAAGTAAAGCTTCACCCAAGCTTATGGAGCCAAACTTGCATGCCTCACTTTATGTATAACACAATTATAAATATTATTATATTTATTGTTGTGATGAGTTATAAGAAACTGACAGCTTCCTGAAGGTTCTAAACTTTGTACCACTCTTCCTCACCTTATGAAACAAAGCGTTATATGTACATGTGAATTGCCAAAACTTCACCAGGGCTTAAAAAGTCAAATAATAAACTCCTTTATATCCGAAGCTTAAAGAAAGAAGAAGATAGAACAATGAAAAGCTTAGAGTTCGAGTATAAGTCTTATATAGATAAAATACTTACACCCGAACTCGGGGGACTTAATGAGGTGTGGTTCAATTTACAACCACACTCGAACTAAGCTAACCAAATTTTTATATTTCGGATATAACAAAAATAAATAAATATATTCAAATAAATATATATTTATGAAAAACCTTGGAAGGGCGGAAAAACCTTGGCAAGGCTTAAGGTGGAAAAACCTTGAAAAGGTAAGGCTTCCTACCTTGGGAAGGCTAGACAAGTAAGGTAGGTAAGGCTTCCTAAGTGGGAAGGCTAGGCAAGAGAGGAAGGCTCTCCCTAGCTCTCCCTAGGAAGGTTCTCCTCAGGAAGGCTCTCCCAGTAAGGCTAGGCAAGAGAGGAAGGCTCTCCCTAGCTCTCCCTAGGAAGGTTCTCCTCAGGAAGGCTCTCCCCAGTAAGGCTAGGCAAGAGAGGAAGGCTCTCCCTAGCTCTCCCTAGGAAGGTTCTCTTCAGGAAGGCTCTCCCACTAAGGCTAGGCAAGAGAGGAAGGCTCTCCCTAGCAAAGCTCTCCGCTCTCACAGGAAGGCTCTCCCTGGCAAGGCTCTCCTCACTGAGGCTAACCTTCACAAAAGCTTGGGAAGCAAGGAGTGAACCTTTCTTATACCTCGTATTGTCGTATCTAGTACTGGGCCAGGGCCCATATCTGCACGGCCCAAAATACGAGAGAACCCTAATATGATGCCTATAAATAGTCCTCATCATTGGATGTCAGATTCATTCCATTCACAATCAATTCAACTCACACATTTACACACACATTCAGCATATTCAATACATTCATCATCAATCAATCATTCATAACATAAAATCACATAATATTCATATCCTCCAAAGATCGAAACATCTCTTTGGGAAAATCATCATCCACCTTAGGTTCGTCAAAAACTTAGTAGGTTTGCACTCTTATTGAGGAGATTTTGATGATTTTCGTGGTTAAACCTTTTTTGTTATTGAGCTTAACTTTTCATGCTCAAACAATACTTATTAGATTTTAGTTTCATATATACATACAATAGATTAAAATAACTATAATAAATGTTTTAAAATAGTTTTATACATAATGATATTTTCGATTTATATATTCATTAAAAATGTAAGTTAACATATAGTTTTAATATTTTATGAAAGAAAAACAAAGTTATTAATAATAAGTTGGTAAATTTTTAATTAATTAAATGGTGAAAAATTAAAAAATTTTTCTCAAATTGCAGGCTACAAAGTGTAATAATTATATTTAAATTAAGTGTAAATTAGTGATGGAAGGCAAAAAAAATGTAAATTAGTGAGACCTTTTTTTTATATAATTTTTTTTATATCAATGGCATAAGCAATGTTGAATTTGGAGAAATAAAAATATGTGATTGGTTAATAAGTTATTAGAAAAACCTTCTTTTAATATATATAAAGATAAAAATATTACTATCTATATCTATAACTACTTAAGCATTTTGGAGGTTTTTATTTTGAAATGTCTTAAAATTAAGATTTTAAAAAGTCCATATATATTACCCCTCTTACATATTTATACTATATATTTCTTATCTCTTAAAATATTTACGTTATCCTCTTTAAATCAATTACTTTTACATCGATTACCTACACTCTTTGTCGCCGCCGCCGCCACCACCACGTCATCGTTACATTGTACAGGTACTCTCTAGTAAGTATAATATTATAGATTTTGTGCGTAAATCAAGTCACTTCAATATACATTTAAAATAGGGCTTCAACGATTTGGGTTAAGTTGGAAAATTGATAACACTGTTTGTTGAAGACTTTTATTATAAAAAAATATTTACAAAGGGATTATAAAAGGTTATTTTGTTCGTATAACATAAAGACAATTCCAGCGATTGTCGACATGTTTGACAATTTCCATTCACCATATGGTCTTATTATATTATTAGGTTTGTGTTCACTTTTATATTATTTGTACGACTCTAACAATCGATTTTAATATATTTCTTTACATATGTTACTTATACAACCAATAAGATATAGTTAGTATGTCGTCCATTGTACGAGACTATAACTACTTTGTTAGTTTAACAGTTTAACATAAAAACAAGTTGAGTAACTTTCTTTGAGAATTTTCATTTTGTATACAACTTTGGTTATATTATTAGTTTTATATTATTTTTAAATCTCTAACAATTGATTTTAATATACTTTTAGTATTTACTTAAACGTAGGAAAATCGGAGACGGAGCAAGGATTTGATATTAAAGGGGGTTAGTTGGTTGATTGAGACTTGAGAGAAATCGAATGAAAAATTCATGTTGATTTAACATTTGAAATCAAAATTTAAATAAAAAATCGTTTTGGTTGGAGGGGGTGGGCGCCTTCTAGCGCTGACTCCGACTAGTGGGGACAGCAAGCTACTTTAAATTAGGGGTGTTTATTATTCGGATTAACCGAATAACCCACCCAATTCATTTGACATACGTACTATTTGGATTGGGTTATTCGGATTTGGTTTGGGGTTTGGGTGAAACCGAATTAGGAAGCCGTTAAATGGTTCGATTTTGGTTTAGAAAAGTTTCAATTGGGGCCAACTGAAACCCGATTAAGCATTTAATGTTTAATAGAAACTATAATAACCTAATATAAATGACATAAATACAACACTTATAATTTAAATACGTTATTTCTAATAATCAAAATATATGTAGTTATTTGAATAACCTCATATAAATAACTAAAACGGTGTAAATTGACATTCGGATTGCATGATTATTCAAATATACTAAGTTAAAATTTGAAATCTCTTTTTATTTGGGTAATCCAAAACCCGACCAAATAACCCGAACTTTATTGGGTGACTTACTAATTCTAAAAAAACCAAATAACTCTATTGCTCCAAAACTCGACTGAATGAACACGCCTGCTTTAAATTATAAGTAAAAAGTCGTGATATTACATTTGTCGACATTATAAGACTATGGCTTTCTAAATTGTGTTGACCGCAATAATGTTCAGCTAATGTCAAACACGGTCTTATTTATGGCATCACGTTGACGACAAGAAAAATCAACAAGACTAATTACACAACCAAATAAGATAGTACAATTTTCGAATAACTCCACGTTTTTTGTTTTGTTTTTGTAACGGTAAATTTGGTTTCAACGGCATATTCTTTATATAGCCAATTCCAATTTTAAAGAAAACTCATTTTTTTAGAAAACCCCTATCTTCATTCTTGGAAACATTTTGATCACACCAAGATTTGAACTCAATACTTCAAGGTCTCAAGTTTTTCTCAAATACCAATCCATCTATTGATGGTTGGTCAATGTTCTTTTTCTAATAGGTATGTTTGATGCTACCAATGACTCTCAGTCCAAGTTGTTGAGGTGAAACACCCAGTGACTTCAATAATTAGAAGGTCATGGGTTCAAGTACCACATGAAACAAAAAAAAAATGGAATTTTCTATGTTGGGTCAGCATGTTTTCTCTTACCTACGATGAGTTTCTTCTTGTGGTGTTGGAATATGATCGGGTGGTACCATTGATGACACGATGATATACTTCAGTGGTCCTTCAGTTATCCAAATTAGCCGTCAAAAAAAAAAGTTATATTTGATGGTATATCAATGTGATTCCTTCCTCATGTAAGATGGGATAAGATGATTAAAATTTAAAAAAAAAAATAAAAATAAGAATGTACACTAAAGATTAGCGGGTTTGTAAACTAAATTCACATTTGAGAAAAATATGATCAAAAACAAGTCAACATAAAATAAATATAATAATTTTATGCATGTTCTAACAAAATAAATATATCTTATAAAATTATGTTTATCAAGACTCTTTATGATAAGCTTGCATTATACCTGCGTGATACTGCAGTGACAATAGCTTATCGATTTGTCTAATGCTATTATGAGTCGGTAAAAATAATATTTATATAATTTTTTAATGTAATTTTGGCTTGTTATGATTTAACTATTAGAATTTATAAGAAAAACTAAATGCTTATAACACCGAAAAAATTTGTTATATTTTCGGATAACAAATTTTTTTGGTCTCATATTGGGACGAAATTTATATCGAAAGGTAGATAAAAATAAAACGCTTACAACGGTATATTTTAAATTTTCTAAAAGTTTATATATAATAAGTTATTAAAATAAAATGTAAATTTCAAATAAACAATGAATAAATTAAAATACTAATAAAGTTCAAATATGTGATTCAGGTGACAACCATTGGCGGATCTTAATGAATATCATGGAGGGGGCCGAAAGTAACGGAGAAGGCCCGAAAGTCTCGGGATTCAGAAATAATACTAAGAAAAACAATTTTTCAAACGAAATACGGATAAAACTGTACCACGGAGCAAAAAAACAAAGGGGGTTGGGGACCTCCGGGCCCTAGAATAGATCCGTCATTAGTGACAACCCAAGCAATTGAAGAGACTCGTAGCAATTGAAACAACCAAAGTCGTCCTTTTAAGAGGTAGCAATTGGGACAACCAAAGTCGTCCTTTTAAAAGAAAAAAAATTTGAAAATAAGAGCACCTCAAAACAAACAATAAAGGTACAGTTTTTTAAAATCAACGATGTTCACACGGTTCGGTTGACCAATATCACTATCGAAAGGTTGACTTTTATCGTACCCCGGCTATGGGGTTCAATTTTGGTGTACAATATATTTTTTAAAAAGAAATATTATATGCATCCCGTTTATATGAATAATAATTTTATTCATTAAAACTTTTTATGTGGTAATTTTTTAAATTCTTAATCAATTAGTAATTAACTCAAAATCAAACCTACATTTTAAGATAATTAACACCCCTCTGGTGAGTCTGGTCCCCCTCTCCCAGTCTCACACCCCTATTCGACTACCATAATTTGAATGTGACCAATAATTTGTTAAAACTATATTAAACATTTGAAAATGTAACATAATAGATGGTTAACTTGCTCTAGTTCAAAAACAAAAAAAAAGAAGATTGTTTACTTGCTCCTTTAACGACAAGTATTAATATATTGCACTATGATAGTACATTAGGGTGTTTCGGTCGGGTTAATCGTGTTTCGGGTTATTTGGATCGGGTTATTTGGGTTTTAAAAATTATAACTTGACCAGTAACCCAAACCGAATAAGAATTCGGGTTATTTGGGTTCGAGTTGGATCAATTTTCGAGTATTCAAATTTAACCCAAATAAAATAGACGCTTCACTTTCAGGTTAAATAAAAATATAAGCTTTTACCTTATTAGTCATTACTTTAAACTCAACAAGATTACCTTCACACTTGCGACTTTAAGCAATATCATCAAGGCAAGTTAATACGAATAAAAATGTAAGCTTGCTGAGATTACGTTCACACCACGTACCATTGATTTTTATTTTACTAGTAATAGATTTTGATATTAATAATAACTTATTACATAAAAGTTGTAAGTTCAATGTTAAAGAAACAAAAATATAAACCTATATAAAAATATTAAATAATATACAAATGAGTTATTCGGGTTATTTGGGTCACCAAAATCTTTGTATGTTTAACCCATATACCAAATTATATAAAACATTTGGGTTTGGGTTAACCCAAATAAACCACCAAAACCCGAATAAAAGAGTAACATCACCGAAATATATAGTAAATTAAAGTGCATTAAAAAGCAATTTGCTAACATCAGCTAGTTTTTTTTTCTTCTCTTGAACAACAATCATTTTATTAGAAACTCTGGCAAGGCTTCGGAGTAAAAGATTTAACCGTGATTACATAAGGTTGAGAACTTCTCAACCATTATTAATGAAATCTACTGTTTAAAAAAAGATTAACCATAAGAATAGGATTAGATTGCCATAATGACCAAGACAAATGTTTCTTTCTATTACGATTAGACAACCGTAAAAAAAATAATCAAAACAATAAAATTAAAAACATCGCTACTAGTATTTCTACATGAATAGAACAAGACTTTGTTTTTGTGCTTTCAAAGTGACCACCACCATATAAAGCAAACCGCTTCCAATACACATTTGTATTCAGCCGGTACATCCAGTGAGTGAAGACAAGATAGTATGTCAGAAGGTGAACCATTTGGGACTTGAACGTGATACCATGCCGACAGTGAGTTTCTAAGTTCATTGTAGACATGACATTTCCCAAGTAATTGTGTTGTGTCATTTAGACCAGCCGTGCACAAGGTGCATTCTAATGAAGGGATGTGAATACCATGAAGAGATAGATTAGCACGCATAGGAATTCTATTTTTAAGGAGCCTCCACTTGAAAATGTTAACCTTCTTTCGAACCAATTTATTCCACTTTGTAGAGCTTTTGCGAAATAAATTTTCATCAATAAAAAATTTAAAATATTTTTATTTATTTTTGGATACTTCAAACAAGTAATGAACTCTAACCATCCGATGACATTAATGCCACCATTTTAGCGGTTGCGAACGCCTGACGCCATTGTTGTCACGTCACTAACCCACAATAAACAACAATCATTCAAAGAGTAACATTGAACTTTATAAGTGGGTGTAGAGATTTTTTGACATTCATCCAACTTAAAATTGTAAACTCATGCAACAATTCAAAGTTAACATGCGGTTGTCAAGGCCTTCACTTTTTTTGGTCTCCAAATTTAATAAAAATATCCCAATTAGTACTTGTCGAATCAATTATTGGTAAGAAAGAAAAATGATAATCGATCAATTATTCATTAATTATATCAAAAAGAACTTCCTTTATTTTTTCAAACTCTATGACTAAGTAGTACAACAGAAAGAAAAATATTTCTCTGACTTTTTTTATTTTTATTTTATTTTATTTTTTCAATGAGGAATTTCTTGGCTATAAATAGTAGTGCACCACATAAGGAATGGATATTGGATACATTCTCTTTCCATTTTGACTAAAGGCTTACACAGCACCCGCTCGAAAGTATCATCAATCAAAAATCAAACCAAATTTTTTATATCTGATCTCAATCTCAATTCAGATAAGGTTAGTTAATTCTGTTACTGCCTTTTTAGGGATAAAAATATAAATAAATATAATATGTGTTTTTGAATCTTTTTACTGACATAATTATGGGTTTTGTTTTGTTTTTCCTTTTAGCTGTTTTATTATTATTATTATTGTTTTTATGTCTCGCCAATTTAATCTAATTACTATAAATTTATTTAAGTGTCTGTTTAGTTGTAAAATTATATTTAAGAAAATCCAAAAAAACTGAAAACTTGTTTAAGTTGATTTTTTGTTTTCAAAAAACGACTTTTGAAAACTCACTTTTATAGTGTTTCAATTATTTTTCGCTTAAAATGGAAAACTCCTTATGCTTTCGAGACACGAAGATGAAGACAACTAAACGCGTTCTCAAGATTTTTTTTGTTGATTTTATAGAGATTATATTGAAAACAGAAATTGGAAAAAAATAAAAAATTATGTGTGCAAATGCACTCTGTGGGAGCCAATTTGTGTTGAGTTGGGGTTGACGGGTTAATAGTACACAACCCATTTAGTTGATCTTATAAAAAATCTAACTATCCAGAACGATTGGTGTGGCCCATTTGTGTAAACGGGTTATAAACAGGACAGTTGTCGGGTTGAATATATAAAATTTTCATTTTTCTATATAAGAAATGTTTAACCGTTTACCTGCAACCTAACATTTACCCGTTTATCCGAACACGTTGGTCAGGTAAACGGATAAATGGGTTGGCCAGGTAAACTGAGTTATTAACGACTTATCAACAGGGCGGTAAGTTGGATATATAAATGTGTGTATATGTGTGTGTATAAATGCTTAACCTGTTTACCTATAACCCAACCCGAGTCATTTGTGACCCAAGCCGGTTTAAGCCCAACCCTAACCGGTGTATATTTGTTATGAATCTGATACTTTTATATTTGTTATCAAACAGCTTTTTCATTACAGGTAGACATAACTAGCACCAAAGAGGGTAATCTCTATTACCTGGCTCCTGCAAGATGAACCGGAATCTATATTCAGCTGATATAAGCCATGGAAACTGTTTATCCGTTCAGACACCTGAATTTGGTTATTACTCTTCTTCAACAGCCAGCTTTTCCTCAAATGATAGCTACATCTCACAACAAGATTCTCATTCCTACTATCCAGACACATATCACTCACCCGACTATACTTACACCTCACATGTAAGTATGGCCGGTTTTACAGATAATGCAGATGATCTAGAGTACATACTGGGACAACCGGAAAGTGCTATGCTGGGAACCGATCAAGAATTTTTCGAAACTTATGATGTTTCTTCTTGGGCTAGTACTAATCAAGTTACTTCAGAGTCTGCGGATAGCAGAACAATGACAGATATGATATCTAGACGAGACTGTAAAGAATTACTTATTGCTTGTGCTAAAGCAGTAGCAGAAAACGATGCAATAACTGCCAACTTGTTAATCTCAGAGTTGCGTTCTATGGTGTCGGTATCTGGTGAGCCAGCACATCGATTAGGAGCTTATATGTTGGAAGGGCTTATAGCGAGATTATCTTCTTCAGGTAGTTCTATTTACAGATCGTTACAATGCAAGGAACCAAGTGGTGGCGAACTCTTTTCCTACATGCGTTTACTCTATGAAGCATGTCCTTGTTTCAAGTTTGGATATTTGTCTGCCAATGGAGCAATTGCTCAAGCCATGAAGAACGAAAACAAGATCCATATAATTGACTTTCAGATAGCACAGGGTAGCCAGTGGGTAACCCTTATACAAGCTTTTGCTTCACGTCCCGGTGGACCTCCTAGGCTTAAAATCACGGGTGTTGATGATTCAACAAATGCGTATGCAAGAGGTGGAGGAGTCAACATTGTTGGTCAAAGGTTAGCGAGTTTAGCAAAGTCTTGTAACATTCCATTTGAGTTTCATGGTGTGTCGGTTTCTGGTTCAGAGATTGAAATTGATCATCTTGGTGTTCAGCCTGGTGAACCCTTAGCCGTTAACTTTGCGTTCATGCTTCATCACATGCCAGACGAGAGTGTAGATCCTCAGAATCATAGAGATAGACTTTTAAGACTCGTCAAGAGTTTATCACCCAAAGTTGTGACACTAGTTGAACAAGAATCCAATGTCAATACGGCCCCATTCTTTAACAGGTTTCAAGAAACGCTCAGTTACTACTCGGCTATCTTTGAATCAATTGATGTAACTCTACCTAAGGACCATCATCAGCGGATCAATGTCGAACAACATTGTCTTGCACGTGATATAGTCAATATTATAGCATGTGAGGGGGCTGAAAGGGTGGAGAGACATGAACTTCTTGGGAAATGGAAGTCTCGGTTTACTATGGCTGGATTCACGCCATACCCTTTGAGCTCTCTTGTGAATTCCACCATAAAGGCTTTGTTGCTTGAGAACTATTCTCATGAGTATAGACTCGAAGAACGAGATGGAGCTCTGTTTCTTGGATGGATGAATCGCAACTTGGTTGCTTCTTGTGCATGGAAATGAACCCAAACGCAAATCGGAAAGTTTGTAAGTTCTGGATGCTAAGCAAAACATCCTTACCACATGTTATATATGTATAATATGTCAATTTTGTTAAAATAAATAAATGCTCAAACTTTTCAGTATATATCTTTAGACGAAACGTGTTTAATGCTGCACTTTTTTGCTCTCCTTTTTGGTATAAATATCAAGGGGGTAAAATGGGTGTGAGGTGTGAAATCTAGTTTAAAATTTATAACAAAGAAATACCGATTTACTGACTACTACACACTTGCGGGCAGTGAACCCGTTCGTATAAAGTATAGCTAAAAGGTAAGACCAGGATCGAACACAAGAACTGAAAGTATATACTTAAGGTTGGTAAAATATGAATCAAGAAAAGTTAGGGTGTGACCGAGTTGTCACCTTGCTTTTTAAAACTAAAATCTTTGACAAATAAAGGAAATATACTCAACCGGTTTTAGCAAGAGTACGAAAATAAGATTAAGTTGTATACAATTAATAAAAAGTCATCTATGTCGAATCCGATCCACAAAAGGTATAGGTTGCACATAAAGTTAAACACAAACTCATAAACGTTGGTAATAATAATCGCGACAAAACAAGACACAAATCGGTACCACCAATGTTTGTAAACCTATTTAAATCACCTAATCAACTTATTCCGTTGCAATAACCGGTACCACCAATGTTACTACAACTTCG
>JAOXNX010000032.1:8386674-8397874 GCA_028566075.1 Solidago caesia
AATCTTGAATTCCATGATATAAAGAATTTGATGGAAAGTTTGTAATTCCAATTCCATCAATTTTTCCAACCAAACAAATGAATGAATGGAATTCGAATTCCAATTCCTATGAATTCCAGCGAATCAAACGCCCCCTTAGTTTTCACCTTAATTATTATTTGCAAATGAACATTTACCTATAAACCTAATGTCACTTATAAAACATCACTCTTTTACTCCCTTTTCACTCTTTCTAACAAATAAAACTGCTCTCCATTCTCCACCCGCGCTTCTCTTCAATTCCATCTCACAGTTCTCACCTATACATACACACACCTATACATACACACACCTATACATACACATATACACATATACATACACATATACAAACACATAGATATATATATATATATATACATATACATACACATATACATACACACACATAATATATATATATATTATATATATATAGATTGATATAAACACACAAATATGGAGTTACAGAAAGGATACAAACTATTAATCCAACAATACAAATCATTATTCACCAAAAACTTACTACTAGCATGGAGAAACAAAAGAGCAACTTTCCTTCAATTATTTTCATCAATTTTCTTCATTTTTTTGCTTTTCATTATTCAAAAAGCAATCGAAGCTCGTTTCGGTTCTTCCACTGCTTTCGAAACCATTCGTGATCCGGATTCGCTTATCGATCCACCAATTCCTCCATGTGAGGATAAGTATTATACTAAGCTTCCATGTTTTGATTTTGTTTGGAGTGGAAGTGATAGTCCTAGAATTCGATCGATTGTCGATCGAATTCGGGATAATAATCCTGGTAGACCTATTCATTCTAATAAGGTAATTTTTTACCGTTTATTTTGAATTTTCTTCTAATTTTGTTTACATTACTATTAGAATTCATTTACGCGTTTTGGTGGCCTTAAGCGATATCAATATTGGGGGCCTAGTTTATTAGCATACCAAGTAAAGTAAGGCTGTGTGAGGTTTTTGTTGATCCCCTTTTTTTTTTTTTTTTTTTAAAAGGAAGACTGGAACCGGAAAGGTAAAATATACACAAAGCAGCCCAAATATACAAAATATAAAACACTAAGCCCATTATGTAAAATATGGGGCCTAGACTTTTGGGGGCCCAAACCGGATGCTTAGTTTTGTAGTACTATCGGGCCAGACCCTACACACGGCCAGATACAAAACATTACATGTAACAGCATTCGGAACGTAGTTATTTAGTCATAATTTCATGTATGGATTAAATGAGTTTAATTACATGACTACATATATTTAAATTTAATACGACATGACAGTTTTAGAATTTTGATGTGACTTGATATTCGTTTATAACATTTTAAAGTTTGTTACTTGTTTAAACCTTAGGTAACCGGCTAATAAAACAGTTTAGTTTAGTTTATACCGGTGACATGGCTTAGTTGACATTTTTTAGCTGAGGTGACTTTACCGGTGGACGTGCGACTTGTAAAAAGTATTTTACATAGGCAATCTAGCCGATGTATAGGTGTTATTTTATATACCGGTTTTTTTAATCTAATGGGGAAACTATGATAAAATAACAGTTATTTTCGGTTAGTTAGGTTGTCCGTTTAGGTAATTATAACTTTGAGGTAAAATTCAGGCTATCCAGCTATTACAAATGGTAAAAGTTAATATGCTTGACATATTGGCTGGTCATCTAACGTTTTAATTACCTAAATGGATTTCAAAAGGTTATGCTTACATAACCGCCTAAAGGATAGAATAGCATGAAATTAGGCTTCAGTTATTTCTGCTTCTTGTAATTGGAACACAGTGATATATAAGTTATTTAGAACTTCTAGCTGCTGGTTATTTGGAATTAAAGATGATTGGTACTAAAATTCTGGGTCAAACTTAATGAACTTTGACATGTCTTCCGTTATGAAAACATTAATTTAGCATGTACGGAACATCGTTATGTTTTCTGCTCCATGTCAGAAAGGTGAATGGTTAACAAAGGGCCTTTGGCCTTGCCGTATCAAGGTGTATCTTTGGTGTCCCTCAATCAAGTGGTTGGGGTTCAAGTTAGGGGCACAAGTGTAGGATAAAGGGTGTGTGTGAGTTGCTGTTTAAATAATTAAATATTAGTAATCCCTTACAGGACTAAAGAATGTCATACATTTAAGATCTCTATAGAAACAATTTCTCATTGTAAGGATCATTCATGATTTGTGAATAGGTCAAATCGTTTCGAACAAAGAATGACGTGGATGCATGGCTTTTTGCTAATCCCATGACCTGTCCTGGAGCACTGCATTTTGTAGACAGGACTGCTACTGTGATTAGTTACGGTTTACAGACAAACTCTACACCTGTTGCAAAACGAGGAGATTTTGAAGATCCAACATTCAAATTCCAAATACCACTACAAATTGCTGCTGAACGTGAAATTGCGAGGTCTTTAATAGGAGGTATGGAACATCACTGCGTTGCCTTCTTGTTTCGATGGACTATCACGCCCTCTCCATTTTGTAACTAGCTAAGCAACTTTTTATAATGTGGCAGATCCCAGTTTCAGTTGGGTTGTCAATCTGAAGGAATTTGCACACCCTGTAGTTGAAACATTCTCTTCTGTGGGCACAGTAGGACCAAGCTTTTTCCTGGCAATTGCCATGTTTGGTTTTGTGTTACAGATTAGTTCTTTGATTGTTGAGAAAGAACTTAAGCTTCGCCAGGTACTAAAAATTGTTTTTTGTGCTAATTCTGTTTACTTTAAGTGGTGATTTTGACCCATTTACCTATAAAGGTGTTAATTTAGGCTATGTTTGGATTTAGTTCTAAAGGAAACTGGTCAAATGGGTTGAACGGGTTCGAACAGGTTCAAAACCATACAAAGAGTATTCGAGTGCATTGAAACTTCTTAAATTTTTTTGTCACAAAAGAAAGGAATTAGAAAGGATTTAAGATTGCTCCAGCAGGACCCAGCACACAATAAATGATCACCTGTTTTGATCTGAACCAATTTGTACCTATTACCCACCCAGCATGACCTGCTCATTCTGCCACCTTTACGGTTTTACATAATATGAAGTTATTTCTAAAATTCTATATTGTTTTCCTTACAGTCGATGGCTATGATGGGTCTTTATGATACTGCTTATTGGTTATCATGGCTTACATGGGAGGGAATCATCACCCTACTTTCGTCTTTTTTCACAGTTCTCTTTGGAATGATGTTTCAGTTTGATTTCTTCTTACATAACAGCTTTGCAGTTGTGTTTCTTGTTTTCTTTCTTTTCCAATTAAACATGGTAAGAATCTTTCATTCTCAAAGTTTTCCATTTCATACGTATGTTGGATTAGCATTTCATAGCCTTTGCTGCTACTGCCAGGTTGGTTTTGCGTTTATGTTCTCATCATTCATCAGCAAATCCACTTCATCCACAAGCGTCGGCTTCTCCGTGTATATAGTTGGATTTCTGACACAGGTTAGTTCTGTTTTTTCTCAGGCTTACCAAAAGCTATCTACTTTTTCATATTTCAGATTGGAGAGTTCTTTTTTTATGCAGGTGGTTACCGCATTTGGTTTTCCCTACAGTGACAACTTCTCTGACACATACAGGACCATCTGGTCTTTCTACCCTCCTAATCTTCTTGCTAAAGCCCTTCAGTTGCTTTCTGATGCTACTGCCAGTCCTGAAGACCCTGGTATCAGCTGGACCAGTATAGGAAAGTGTGCGCCAAATGACACGGACTGTCTAATAACAGTGGTAAGCATTTTAATGGTGTTCATCTACCATGTTTCTCTTGATTGTTTGCATCTATCTCTTTTTTTCATTCCCATTCCCCATATATGTATGACTAGAGGTGTCAAATTGAACCTACTTACTAACAGATGTGTTGATTTGAGTTATGCCTGATCTCAAACTTGCAAATCAAAAATTTCATCTATAAAGAGACTAGAACAAATGGGTTGAATGTGTCAAACAGGCAGAAAGTTGCCCATTATATATTTTTTATTGCATGCAACATTATAATTCGCTTTAACCCATACAAGTTATCTGCTTTAATCTGTTATCCCCGCCCCTGCCCTCTACGGCCTCCATATTGCCACTTCTATAGTATGTTTATGGGCTGTTGGTAATCACTACCTCTTTCTCTATGGGGTTTTCTTTCGCCTTCTACTATTTTCATTTGAAGTTGACCCTTTTTTTTGGTTTGACTTTTGGCAGAATGATATCTATATATGGCTTTTAGCAACATTTATTTTGTGGGTTGCTCTGGCAATCTACTTTGATAATATATTCCCCAACTCATCAGGTGTTAGAAAATCAACTTTCTACTTTCTGAACCCTGGATATTGGTCAGGGAAAGGTGGAAACAGGTTTGAAGGTAATTGAGTGAACTAGTAACTAGGGATGCTTTTTTTTTCCCATTTACGTCTTAATGTGTTGATTAGGGTTGTGTTTTGTTTCAATTAGTTCAAAATAGAAGTATTTAGCCAAAATGGGAAATTGGGAATGGGTCAAATGTGTTGAAAGTTGTCTAAAGTCAAAAAAAATTTGTTCAGACAACCAACATTGAAGATATAGGTTATTATTATAGCAAGCTAACATTATTATTTTTTTTTTTTTTATAATCATAATTAGCCCATCAATTTCAAATGAAAAAAAAAGTTAATAGTGAAAAGAAGTGTTGTTAGGTCAATCTGACCCATGCCAACCGATACTACCCAAACTTGTTTTGACGTTGGACCCGTCACATAAACCAGCTTGCTACCTCTACTAATCCCATACATTCTTTTTACTCTAGCAATGTCTGTTGTTTTTACTAAAGCATCTTAATTCATATTTTGTTTGAAGAGGGTCGGATTTGTAGTTGCATGCGATCTCTTCCACCGATAGAACATACGTCGCCAGATGATGAGGATGTACTTCAAGAGGAAAACATTGTGAAGCAACAACATAGAGAAGGTGCTGTTGACCCAAATCTTGCAGTTCAGATACATGGGCTCGTCAAGGTATATCCTGGAGGAACTAACATTGGTTGTTGTACTTGCAAGAAAACTGCACCTTATCATGCACTCAAGGTACGTAATGAATTTCATTTGTTTTTAGTAGAGGTGGCACTTTCAACCCATTTGTTCATAAATGAGCTGTTTCTTATTATGTTTTATCCCAAACAGATAAAGTTACAAAGGTAACTAACAGGAAATGGGTCTAACTTGCAAAGAGTGACTCAAAGTTCATTTTTAATTCATAAAACCTACTAGATCAGTTTATTCAAAAGTGTGATTATTAATACACTTATATCATCTTTGCAATCATGTGACGCAAAAATGAAATTTGGACAAAAAGTTTCGGGTCAACCGACCCAACCTGAACAAAAGTTAACTACCTCACTTGATCCTTTTGCCACATTTAGTTTTTGGCTCGTATATAAGCTGTTTTTTTCTCAAATTTATTTTCAGGGTTTATGGGTGAACTTCCCAAAGGATCAGCTATTTTGTCTTTTAGGACCCAATGGAGCTGGAAAAACTACTGCAATCAATTGCTTAACTGGAATTACCCCAGTCACCGAAGGAGATGGTAAATTATATATACTTTTAGTGCCAATGCTTTCTGGTTATATTTTTTCGAAAAGAAAATTTATCAGTTTAAATGTCTTGTCAACAGCTCTTATATATGGTCATTCCATCCGAAGCTCTATTGGCATGTCAAATATCCAGAAAATGATAGGTGTATGCCCCCAGGTGACTATGTTTATCTGACACTCTTTGTTTGTATGGCTGCTTCGACCCATTTACTTATAAATGGGTCACTTGTAGTTAAAAAAAACTTCTTTTTTTTATTTATTTATTTTTATCTCTAACGGGTTAGATGGGTTGAGCAAGGATTTTAACAAAAATGAAATGGGTCAAATATGTGGGAGAGTCATCCATGGTACTCGATCCGACCATTTATTACATCTTGACCTGTTTTGACCCACATTATAATTAACCATCTTGACTCATTTCCCAACCTACTCGGCCTGACCATTTATTACGCTCTAGCTTGTCATCAGCAGCAATTATTCAGGAGTGAAATCAACATTTTGTCTATTGGTTGCAGTTTGATATTCTTTGGGATGCACTATCTGGTCAAGAACATCTCTATCTTTTTGCCAGTATCAAGGGTCTCCCCCCTGCTTCACTTAAAATGGTGCGTCCTAAAAAAGTCTAATTTGGTTGCCTATGTAATCTGTCAACTGATTTTTCTGTTACTATGTATGTCAAAAACAGATTTGAGCTAAATGGCCTTTTACAATGTATCCTAATCCCACTGTTCTATACTTCTATAGGTTGTGCAAAAATCACTGGCTGAGGTGAGGCTCACTGAGTCAGCCAGGGTGAGAGCTCGTAGCTACAGTGGTGGAATGAAACGCCGTCTCAGTGTTGCAATAGCTCTTATTGGTGAACCAAAGTTGGTCATCTTAGATGAACCGGTAAAAAGAGTTGGATCTTATTTTCTTCACAACTTTCAATCATCTCCATTAGAAGTGGCAAAATCGGCTGGGTTTGGCAAGGGATCAAACGGGTAACTTTGGGTACAGGTTGAAACGGGTTGGGTTGACTTGAAACACCTACTTTCCAAAACAAGGAGATCAAATAAAAATTTGGTGGGCCGCATCAGATTCCATAGAGATAAATATTACACAAATCAACCCATTTATAAGTGAATGGGTCGCGAATTATAATCTCCATCTTGGTCTATTTTTATTTGTTCAGACTACTGGTATGGACCCAATAACTCGAAGACATGTTTGGGACATTATTGAGAATGCAAAGAAAGGGAGAGCTGTTATTCTTACAACACATTCAATGGAAGAAGCTGATATTTTAAGTGATAGAATAGGAATCATGGCAAAAGGTAGGCTTCGCTGCATTGGAAATTCCATCAGGCTAAAATCAAGATTTGGTACCGGATATATTGCTAATATAAGCTTCTCTGGGACGAATGGTGACGTCACTCCTGCAACACATCATGAAGAAGTGAAGCTGGCCTTTAAAGATGTATGTTGAATTATACAACTTGTCTGAGTCATAAATACGTTATTCATTCTAATTGTGGATATTGTTTACAGCGTTTAGATGTGCTTCCAAAAGAGGAAAATAAGTCGTTCCTCACTTTTGTGATTCCACATGATAAGGAAGGCCTGCTAACGGTAAGACTTGTCATTCTGTTGGTACTTGGTACTGTAGAATTACCTTTTCTTTTCCTTCTAGCAAGATGGATGGGTCGAACTGTAATGGCTAGTGGGTCAACCCAACACCCTGCTCATTTCATCTCGTACTAGAAAAAGAACCGTTTCAATTCCTTGAATTTTTTAAGTATTACTAATGCAGTATGAAAACATATTATAAAAATTTACAAGAATGATCTAAATCTTTGAATTAAACAGCTAAGGAGGTCATACGCATTAAAACTAGACTAGTACAACTTTCAACCTGTTTGAACCTTGTGACTCATTCGCTTTTTAGCAAAATTTATTAATTTGTCTCATCTGAGATATAACCCATCCTGACCTGACCCATTTATAAGTAAATGGGCCAGAATTGCTTACTTCTAGTTTGAAGGGAGTTTTGGAGCTACAACTTGCCTTTTGTTGCAGGTAGTCCTTAAATTGGAAATTACTTTTAATATTTTTGGCTTGTTTATACTCAATCATTATCTTCTTTATTTTATTCTCAGTTTTTGTGATTACTGCACTTCAAATAGATTTGTTGTTGACTTTTCCCTTCAAACGAAGACTTAACATAGTTTATGCTTATTGTCAAAGCATGAGCAAACAAAATCTATGAACTACATTATACAATTCCATCAATGAAAAACACACCTGCAGACAGTTGCCTTTTTTTGTTAAGCTTCTTTTCATGAACAATCACATTTTAGTGGATAATTAATAATCATAGGATTGATTGATAGCACATGTGTGCACACTTTGAATTTTAATTGTTTTCCTTACAGAATTTCTTTGAGGATCTAGAAAATAAAAAGGGGGAATTTGGTATATCGGATATCCAGCTCAGTCTTACAACCCTTGAAGAAGTCTTCCTCAACATTGCCAAGCAGGCAGAGTTTGAAAGTGCTGCAGCTGAAGGTAGATTCACCACATTGACTTTGACCTCTGGAACTTCTCTTCAAGTAAGTTTTCCACTTATGTATTTTCATCTTTCTTTATGTCTTTCCTAGTTTGCAAGTTTTTGTAGAGGTGGCAAGATAGACGGGGTGGATAATGGGCTCTGGTTGAAATGGGTCATCTGTAGTACGGTTGAAATGGTCCTGGTTTCCCCTTTAGTTCAGCTAATCTTTCTTTTTTCTGAAAAATAGTTATGTGTTGATTAAAAAAAAGGGTAGATCGATGGGAACCCTTTGATCCAATGTACCGTATTAACGTATTGGTATCTGCGAACCCCCATGCTGAGTTTTGCATCGATGGTTAGCTACCATTCTCAGACTTGCCATTAGCAAGAATTGAACTTGCGTCCCTCAAGACATAGGCCCCCCAATGTTATGTGTTGATTATGATTCCATAAAAAGGTAAAATGGTATTTAGGAGGTTGTAAGCTTGAACTCGTGCCCAATTTGGTGCTCTCCCTTTTAGCTAAAAACAAAAAATTCTTAGACCCCTTTGAGATAAAACGCAACCATTGTTGACTCATTCATTAGTAATTGGGTCGAAATTTGGTGAAACATTAGGCAGTCTTATTATTCTTTTTTGATCCCATAAAAATTGCAACATTTAAGTTGAGAAGGGGTTTAATGATTGATGTGAGTAGTTTCAAATGGAAAATATCTTTCAGTATCCACAAAATAAGGGAGTCTTATGGATCATAATCAATATGTAGTTCACGGTGTTCACAAGCAATTCACGTAATCGTTGACCTCTTGCCAACAAATACGCTGCTTTTGGTTTTGGAAATTTCCAAGAAAGAGTTATGGTTTACTAAGTTGTTTTGTCGGAATATCTTTAATATCCTTGATGTATCTAAAACACGTTGAAGCAATCTCAAAAAAAAAAAACACGACTTATGCAGATACCAGTTGGAGCAAGATACATAGGAATTCCAGGAACAATATCAACAGATAATCCAAGAGGAGTTATGGTGGAAGTTTTCTGGGAACAAGATGATGCAGGTACCCTCTGCATTTCTGGGCACTCGAATGAAACACCGATACCACCTCATGTCCAACTCGGCGATGTTTCATCACACAACCCTACAAGAAACTTCTTAGGGCGGTCTGAGCAACCTCGTGGGATAGTTATTGATCCAAATGAAGTTGCTAATCCGACATCTTGATCAATACCAAAAACAATATTAAAGGAATATAGGGGGGAGGTGAATTTTTCGTCTACTTGTTTATTAGCTTGTCTTGTGTTGTATTATAATCGTCCATATTGATTCTTGTTTCCATTCTTCTAGCTTTGGTATATTGTCGGGAATTCACACATCGGTCGATCCATCTTGTGTGATCCATCTTGTGTGTTAGAGTGAGTGATCAGGTTATAAGTAATTTAAGTCACATATAAAGCAGGAAAATCTCTATTTTACGTTTTGCTCTTCTGTTTATGTACATTACAAATGTCTAAGTTTGTTGTATACTGAATTTTGTAAGACGAATGAGTACACAAAGATAACACTTCCTCTTATATGAAAAATAAAAAATAAAAATAAAAAATAATAAAAATTGATAAAAATATATATGCTGATGCATGCGATTGTACCTCTTCTTAAATGGGAGGTGATAAACCCATATGTATTTTTACCCATCTACAACAATTCATGCATTATATAATTGTACTGTACAACTATATGATGCAACAATTGTTGACTTGTTGTGGATGGATAAAAACCAATGTGAATTTATCACTACCCTTCTTAAATAGTAGTGGTGGATCAAAAAATCTATACTACCTTATAAAGCATTTACATAGTGTCTTAAATTTTGAAATTTTTAAACATTATCATTTTTAACTTATTATTTAATACTTATGTTATATATATATAGATTTACGTAACAACTTTTATTTATATATATTTTTATCAATAATAACAAATACATTTTTTATATACATGTGTTAGACAATTCACCGACTGTCGGACACTGTTACCTTTTAACATCAACCATCAATTACCGCGCATTGCGCGAGTATTATTTCTAGTTTATTTGAAGGGGGCATTAGATTTTAAAGATGGCAATAGTTGGGTCTGATAACATGCCACTGGGTGGCTCAACCTAATTAGAGGCGTAAAGCGAGTTCTTACTATTGGGCCTTTTCATATTAATAACATTATTAATATTTTATGTCAAGTTTTTGTTCCAGTTTTATTATATGCAAAATTAATTTCTAACATTAGTTTGGAATGATAGCTCACTTTTAAATGATACATTTTCTACATCATTTAATCTTTTACATGATGCTTTTATCACATATAAATTTCCCATAAGTTTAGTTTTGGAAAACTTAATAATACTTTGTAATTATCAAATCCTTTGTATTGTTTTATAACATCATAAATATATAGATTTTTTGCCTATAAAGTTTTATTAATAGAATTAACCGCAAATAATACATCATATCAAATGATCATTCTTAACAAAAAGTTAATTTAACATTTTACAACTTTCCCAACGTGTTTGTGATAATTAATCTTACGGTTGGATATTGTGTTAACATATTCAACCTATTATTTTTTTCCCACTTGATTTTTTCACATATATTTACCTGTAATTGAACATGTTCATATATCAATCAACACTTAAAATGGGATTTGTTTTCATAAAAGCTTTTATCAACTTAAATAGCATTAGTAAAGTATAGAAGCCCTTATATATGATTAATGAAAAAAGGTCTTAAAGATTCTTGCAAAATAAAAGGTTCTTAAAATAACTTTTGACTTAAATATATATCAATTGAAACTCAACTTATTTACGTTTGTAGGGTAATTGTTGAAACAGGCTATAGGGAAAAAAAAAACCCCTTTTAGATCGCTGCTTTAGAGCAAAAAATAACCTTAACTAAGGGGAAACCATTTAAAGAAAAGAAAAAATTCTAAAAATATATATACTCCTTTATAAAGCATCTACCCCCTTTTTTCCCCTTAAATTCAGATCTTGAAATACCTATATTGCCCTTCATCCTTATTCATTATTTTAAATATCTCTAGATATACCTATAA
>JAOXNX010000032.1:8416401-8428961 GCA_028566075.1 Solidago caesia
GTAGCTCTGTGTTGAGGAATCCTATAGAAAGGAAAATCATCGCCCATATCATTCTGAACTTGGGTAGGAGATCCATCTTCAGAATCAGAGGAAGTAGACGAAGCAATCGGACTGTTATCAGGAAGAGGAACAGTCTCAAGATCTGTAGAATTTGTGCCACTGGGTTGACCAACCTCGGTCGTTGAAATAACCTCCGGAGGTGGTTGAGTTGTAATAGTAGGAGGTTGAGCTGCTGTAGGAGAAGGTTCAGTGGGAACGGTAGTAGGAGCAGCAGAATCATAATCCAAGTGATCACGCAGAATAAGTACATCCTCAGCAGTTTGGTGGAGAGTTAGTACGACCAACTTCATGATCGTGAAGAATAAGAGCGTTGATGTATTGAGCGTTTTGAGAAAAAGAGGCCATTTCAAAATGTATTTGAAAGAACATAAACGAACGATAAAGAAAACGGAAAGAAAAACTGAGTGAACAGTAACACGATCTAGAGATAAGATCGCGCGAGGTTGGACAAGTATGCACGAAGATATTCAAGGTCGCACGAAGTTGGGTAATAGTCAAAGTCACACGAAGTTGGGTAATAGTCAAAGTCGCACGAAGTTGGGTAAGTACGCACGAAGTTGGAAAAGGGAAAAGTTAGGGTATGAGGAAAAACGCGACTTTTTGAGAAAAGCAAGCAATTCGAAGCGATCTCGAACCTTCGGGGTTGAACCCTAAGGGCTCTGATACCACTTGTAAGTCCCGGTTAACCGATTCTTAACGAGAATACTATAGTTATGGTGAGAGTGCGGAATCCTCTTACGATAAGCCGATTACTTGGATTATCTTAGTCTTTCGTTGATAAAACAACCTAAGACAATGCTATAGAAGGACAAAGGTTCGGTATCGATTAAAGTGTTAATTAATACGTATTTTAGACGTTATTTATAGTGTATATGGTCAAGTTCATGTAGGCTTGGGCCGTAGACACGAACTTGGCTAGTCTGGCCCATATCCACACGATGTTGAAGTCAAACACACGTTCTAACCTCGCATGAACAGTGCAAGTTCGTGTCCAAGCTCGTGTAACAGTACCACGCACTTAGCCAAGTGCGTGCTACAGTGCAATGCGAGTTTAACAGATTATTTGTCATCTTCTAAGTATTTCCAAATACTTAGAACTTAACTAGTTTATCACTCGTATCTGTATGAATATAATATCATCACACACGTACAAGTCTTAAACAAAACACACAGATAAATAACTAGATAGATAAGAAATGTAATCATTTATTCAAAACATAAAGATCCAAAACATAATGTTTATGATTACATAATGAAAATACTAAAACAAAATACTAATCAAATCATGGTCGCTGTTGTCACACCAATCATGCACTTACAGAAATCCTTTTTACCTTAATTTGAAAGAATGTATAATCCTGCAAAACAAAACTGAAAATTTGTTAACCTGGGTCTTGCTCGATTGCTTTACACTCCCCCTTAACCTGGACATCAACTGTCATCATCAAAAAGATTATTACGTTACGCCTTTTGATCTTGACTCGACCATTCAATTTCACCATAACGTAGAATCCATTTCTAAAACATGGTAAACTTACACGACAAGTGAATGTAATGTATAATACGATAATCATAAGAAAATCAAACCTATTAGCAAGCATGATAAGTCAGCATCATGAACTTTTCATCAAGACATATCCTGCATACCTAACACACTTGTTAACAAAACATTTGCTCCAATTTCCTTTTTAGACCTTCGCAGCTTCAACCTTAACCTCTTCAGCTTGATTAACCTTTTCATCAATTACTCGCTCAGCTTTATCAACTGTTTCAACAGCAATCAACTCAGCTTGAACCTATACTTTCGATGAAACTTCTTCACTTGTATAAGGTGAATAATCAAAACCAGCTCCTCCATCATCAGCCATGTTTTCAAACTCATCACCAATTTCTGCCAAGAATGCATTTTTAGTAGTAACCTCATCATTCCAAATGAAAGTCCCATCAGGCTGTTGTGCCACAAGAGTATTTTCAGTATTCTGGAACTGATTTTGAACTGGAGTATTCTGATTCAGTTCTTGAATAACTAGAGCCTTAGACTGTGCTACGTTCTCCTGTCGGACTGGAGTTCCTACAGGTACACCACATTGATTGTAGTTCTGGCGATTAATAGTAGTATTATCAAAGCGTTTTGGCCTCTGACATTCTTTTGCAAAATGGCCAAATCTGTCACAGTTGTAACATTTTACTTTAGATTTGTCAAAACCACAGGTTCCTTCGGTGAACTTCCTTCCAGTTGCATGAACCTACGAACCTTAATATTGAGCATAGCCATTTGCCACTGTAAATCCATTTGTTCAAGATCATCCGGATCAATTTGCTCATAATCTTTGTCAATTAATGATGGATCTATGACCTTTCCATTGATAAGTGCCTCATGCGAAGAACACATCGCCTGAAACACTGGCATACGTGGCTCAGTAGGAGGCATTGATCGATATGAAGAACCACCGTTGCTCTTATTACCAGGAGAATTTTAATAAGCTACATAACCAACCAAACCATCAGAATCCATAACAGGCTGAATTGACTCTTTAGTCAAAAATGCAGATGTTCCTCCAGATGAAGATGAAGACGAGAGTTAATTATCAGCAGTGGCATGATAAAGTGTCAGATTCTGAGAGAAGTCTGACTGTGCTTCCTTAGCTTTACGCTTCATATCCCTGTTTCAAACCCTGGAAACTACATCTGTTAGAGTCATACAGTCATATCCAGAATCATCTTGCAAATCATGAACATATTCTTGCCATTGCTTGGGAAGTGAATCCAGAAATTTGTCAACCAGATCAGTCTGAGAATAAGTAACTCCAACATACGCAAGTTCAGTTGTCAGATGACTGAAACGCGTTATTTTTTCATATAAGGTCTCGCTCTTCAAACCATTAAACACCTCATATTGTCATTTCAGCAGCTTAATCATGTTCTTCTTCATCAGTGCATCACCTTCATAGTGTTGAGCTAAAGCATTCTACGGTTCCTTGGAGGCCGTGCACGCCTAAAAAAGATGAATGGATTCCCTAGGAAGACACATTTGAATAGTAAAAAGAGTCGTACCTTGAAGAGCATACTTTTTCTTTTGTGCATCACTCATGTCAGTGTACCGGTAACGCTCCTCAACTCCTTGAGCATTTGTCAAAGTTGGCCAGTCATAACCATCGGTCATCATAACCTACATTCCCATGTCAGTAAGGTGAATGTAGGACTCAAAGTGTTGTTTCCATAACCAGAAGTTCTCAAGTTTGAGCAACTTTGGTGGGGAGTTAGTATGACCAACTTCATGGTCATGAAGATTGAGTGCATTTATGTACTGAGCTTCATTAGTGTCCGATCCCATGTCTTAGTGTAAAGAGAAAAACTGAAAAAGTTTGAAAAACTCAAAGTCGTGAACAGTGACGCGAGTCAAGCTGAACTCGCGCGAGAATGGGCTAAATTCGTGCACGAGATGGGCACAAGTCAAACAACACGAGTTGGGCTTAACACGCGCGTGATTGGAGAATTCAAACTCGTGGCAAGTCAAATTCATGTACGGAAATGCGCGATTTCTAGGGAAAATCAAGCAAAACAAAGCGATCTCGAACCTTCGCGGTTAATCCCTTAGGGCTCTAATACCACTTGTAATTCCCGGGTAACCGATCGTTAACGAGAACGCTTATAGTTATGGTGAGAGTGCAATATCCTCTCACGATAACCCATTTGCTTTTCATTAAACTAAGTCTTTCATTGATTAACAACCTAAGTCGAGTTACAGATTGCTAAACACGCACGAATCTGCTTATATTACGGTTAAATGCTAAGTGTTAAGTATAATACGTATTTTAGTGCGTGTATATAGTGTATAGGGTAAAACTCGTGTAGGCCTGGGCCGTATACACGAGTTTGACTAGTCTGGCCCACTTCCAACTCGTGGATTAAACCAAATACGCGTTCCAGACCCTTCTTAACCAACTCGTGTGAACAGTGCCACGAGTTGGTCCAAATCATGTGAACAGTACACAAGTTTAGTCCAAATCGTGTTACTGTAGCAACACGAGTTTGTGTTGTTTTTCATAATCTTCTAAGTATTTTCTATTACTTAGAAGTTGACACGTTTATCACTCGTACTTGTATGAAAATAACATTATCACACATAACAAGTCTTAAACATAATACCTACAAAATACTTAAACAAGAAATGTAATCATATATTCAAAATACATAAGTCCAAAGTCACATGTTTATGATTACATAACAAAAATATTAATCAAATCGTAGTTGCTGTTGTCACACCAAACGTGCACTTATACATATTTCTTAAGATAGTTTCACATATTGTTCATCCTAAATGAAAAAGAAAAAAGGAAGAAAATAAATCATACTGAAAATGACAAATCAAATTGTTTTTTTTCTTTGTAAGGATTCTTTATAAAGAGATGTCATAAGATACTCTTTCTTCTGGAGGCATTTTTGACATCTGGAATACTTTCTTGTAATGTTTAGCTAGTTCCTGCTCCTATAGTTTTGTCTTCAACCTATGTATAAATCAAGCAATTCAAAAATACAAATAAGAAATATATCCATTATGATATTTATGTCATTTATCTCAAGATATTTCGTTTAGATTTATTGTACAAACATGTGAATTGAATTCATAAAGATAAATTTTTTCCGTCGATTAGATACAAAAAAGTTTTATCACGTTATCAATGTACGACATTCTATATGATCTATAATGGGACATGTCATGGTGTCAATTCAGCAAATTTGTAGCATCATATTACCATTGTTGCCTGCTATACAGAAAGTTAATCGCTTGCATAGATTGCTAACAATCTAACAACATCAAAAGGTTAAATTTTGTTTTTCTATTACCTTTGACAAGTTACGAGAAATAAATATAAGTTATTATATTTTGCTATGATAACCCTATTAACAAACCATAATATACTTTCTATGAATCCAATTGTTTAATGTATCTTTTGATCCTACATAATTTATTCTTTTTTCCCTCATGACTCATTACTTACAAAAAATATATGTTATACAAAAAGGCATTTATAAAAAAGTCCACCAACAAATGAAAGTATTAACCACCACCATCGTGGCTTAGTGGTCAGGCATCCTGTTCCTCCCAAAAGGTGTCAGGTTTGAACCCTCTCTAGGTAAACATTTTAGGGGTGCATACATTTGATTCAAAAAGAATCGTCATCCCCTGGTAACTTACAAAATGAAAAGCACATCCGTTTATATGATAAAACTATTATAACTTACCTGAAATTCCATTGCCTTCCTAAGTTGTGCTAAAACTTCTTTTGATGTTGGTCGTTTTTCTCTATCATCATCTAAGCATTGATAGGCAATGTTTTGAAATGTAGTCAATGAATTCGGCATAATTTCATCCTTTATAGCATGGAACACCACCTCACCTTCTTTTCCTTCTTTGAAAACCTGCTTAATAAAACCGGGTAGAAACTGGCCCTTATGTTTGTAGATCTCAAACGTTGTTCTTCCACACAAGATCTCGAACAAGAGCACCCCAAATGAATAAATGTCAGATTCTAGGGTCAAGAAACCAGATTTTAGGTACAATGGATCCAAGTATCCTTTTGTGCCGCAAGCATGATCGATGATATAGCTTGTTTCGTCATTTAGTGTACTTATCACAGAAAGACCAAAATCACCAACTTTTGCCTTCCAGTTATCAAATAATAAAATGTTAGCAGCTTTGATATCCCTATGTATCACCACCTCTTGTCCGTGACCACCTGCATGAAGGAAGTCCAACCCAATTCCAAAATCGATGCATATCTTAAGTCGGTTTTTCCATGTAAGAGTAGGATCACTCAAATACTTCTCAAGGCTTCCCTTAGGTGCATGTTCATATACAATGATTTTTTCATCTGTTTCGTTGCTATAGCCTACAAGACCAATGATATTCTCATGCTTATACTCGTAAAGAATTTCTAACTCATTGTAAAATTGTTTCTCCCCTTGACCATGCCTTGTATCTAACTTCTTTGCAACAATCGTATAATGTCCATTACCATTTTTTTCTGCAAGTTCACCTCTATATACCCTCCCAAAACCTCCTCCTCCGATGTGATTGTCACAATTGAAGTTTCGTGTGGCCAATTTAATGTCTTCTAGTGACATTCTTAAGATGTCCTTACTATTTTTCTGTTAATTAATAGACGTTGGATTAGCACGTTATCCTATAATATTGATATTAATAATTTTTCCAAAAAATAAAGCTTAAAAGTTAATTAAAAGTTTTTCTAGAGTGTATATTAAGTTCATGTTTATGCTAGTCTAATGTGATGGTTGAACCAATAAGTAAAGTGCTTATCCATAGGGATCAATAAAACGAGAAGTAGAAGACTATATATGTAGCAATATCAACTTACTTGAAAGGACAATGCTTTCTCGAGTTCCTTGATGACGACCTTCATTGTTGGACGCTCAATCTGCTTTTCTGCAAAACATTGGCTTGCAATGTTTATGAATGTGTTCAAAGAATCTTTGTTGGGTCTGTTGTTTAACATAAAATTGTTTTCAGCATTTTCTCCCTTTAATATAGGAGCCACCTTTCTATTTATTATTCCTTTATCCAACCATCTTCGCACGAGTTCCTCCATCCTTTGACCTTCTGACAATACAGAATTGACAGACATCCCACATAAAACTTCAAACATAATCGCTCCAAAACTATATACATCTGATTCTCTCTTTAGCTTTCCAGTCTTAAGATATTCTGGATCGTCATAATAGTTAAACTCATGATAAAAGCCAAAGCCATTGCGATAAAGGGCATTCAAATAGCTATAAAGTGCATTGAAATAGAGAGCATCATCATCTTGATTTGGAGGCAGGTATGTCGATATTCCAAATCCAGTAACTTTGGCCTCACAGTCATCGTCCAACAGAATGTTTTCACATTTTAAACCACAGTGTATTATTGACTTTTGGCCCCCCATCTCATGGTGAAGGTAATTTAATCCGTGTGAAATATCAAGGCAAACTTTCAAACGTTTCTCCCAAGTAAAATCATATCTTTCCAAATAATTACTAAGATGTTCAGTAGAAACATACTCATAGACGAGTATCATACCCCAACCTTTCTTACAAAATCCAAGAAGACTTTCTATATTTCGATGCTTACAATTGCCAAGGATTTCTATTTCTTTATACACCCCATGACTTGGGAAAGGGATGTCTTTGATTTTTACAGTGTACCATCTTTTGGGTAGTTTGCCGTTATTCTTCCATTCTATGGAGGAAAGATACTCTCTATCGAAACATTCGAGTTCTGCTTTGTAAAGAACATTAATCGTGCGGCGACTCCCAATCATATATTTTTCTGAGAAGTTATCTGTGGCCATCTGTATGTCCTTGAGTTTAATCCTTAAATGTTTTATATTATTATGTACCTGCAATATTTTGAAAATCAGACCAAATAATGAGTATTATGCTTATGCTTATCATTTGCTATATTTTATTGTACACTTCACTTATACAAACATGTTTGTACTAAAAGTTAACTTTTCACAATCTTAACTGTAAGTTAGAAATCATTTTTAGATTTGTTTGTAAATCGCCGAACTCAGCTTTTAGTGATTAGAAGTTAACTAGTTTTAGAAAATTATCTAGTTTAGTTCAATATTTTAAACCTCAACAAAGTGTTCTAGTACCGAAGTCAAATATGAAGATATAAGATACTCACTGAAGTAGGAAGTTCTTACTTGTTCAACAAAGTATTTGAACAACCTTTAAGTCTTGAAAAATTATCTCATTGAAACAAGACTTTACTTCAAATATTCTTTTGCCAATGAATTAGAAGGAATATTTATGCAAGTAAAGCAATGAAAAAGTACATTGACTTATAAGACGTATGGCTTGCGTATAGTGTTAGTAACTTTCACCCTTATACGAACAATTCAATGTTGTTTGTAAGTCAATGGAAACCTTTCGAAGCTTTAAAACCATGCTCTGTTTAAACAGATCTACTTTCTCTGGTATGTGAAAGACAACAAACAAAAGTAGATTCAAACATTTAATCCAAGGCGCCCATAAATAGAAGATGAATTAATACTCAAAACGCATGATGCATACTACATATATTGAGAGCATTTAATCTGCAACTAGTTCAATAAATGTATATTAATTTTGTTAATGATAATATTAAAGTTATCTTATCTAAATTTATGGTACATAAATTTAAGCTAATTTATACTTTTAGAAATATTAGCGTGAGTTTTCATAAACATAATGACGAGGTTTAATTTATTTAAAAATTTGTTAGGTCCTAAAGTAAATTGTATAGACTTGGCGACGATAAAGTTGTAAAAATACTTAAGTTCTGGTTTGTAAGCCGAGTCAGATTAGGTAGTGTTCAAACAAAGTCTATGATCAGCTTGAGTGTCTTATCTGATGAAATTTGTACTTCACTTTTGTATTGTAAAATCGTAAGGAAGTGGTTCTCTCAAGCAACATAAAATAGGTTTCAATCAAATTTGAAAACAAAGATTGAAGATAGAAGTTCAAGTTGAGTATGGAAGTTAGCTTGATCTTATAATCAGCCAGATGAACACTTAGGCACTTGAGAGTTCACAAATTAATGTCTCAAGCTGCCTATATAATCTATGTCTTAAAAATAACCTGGGGATTGATGTTATATGATGATACTAGTACGAGGTACTGTACTGAAGATCCTCAAGGTTGGTGGTTGTCATTTCTATGATGTGTCCATTATCTCATTGGCTAGCAAAACTGTGTGGAAGGTATGTGGGGGACAAATATTAAGATGTCCATATCAATTATTCCGTTGTGCAAAATCATCACGATTCGAACACTTGGCATCATTGGACACAATTAGTGCTTTTAGCATTTGCTATAACAACCGTCACCTGAGCCTATTATTATTTTGTACTTTATAGTTATGTACATAGTTTGGCTAAAACGTGTACTAATAATGTATTTTAATAAGAAAGACGGGTTCTAAGGTTTTATGAGACGTTATTGATGAAAGTTAAGCGAATTATGTTCATTTAATTCTACTTGCATTTCAGTTTGGAAAGTAAGTGTGTCGATTCGATATCGAGAAGAACTATTAGAATTCCCAATGAGTCGTAAAAACCTTAAAAGTTTTGAATCGATATTTCAAATAACTGTCCGGGTCATGTTTATAGTTGTTGTGAAGCTATTGAAAACTTACGATCAAATATGTCTATTAAAGGTTCGAAAGAATATCGAGTCTTTCGTAAACGTCAAGTCAATGAGGGTCAAACCAGGGGTCAAACCTGGTCAACCCTTGTTAGTTGGAGTAAAACTCCAAGTCCATCTCATTTTCTCCATCATTTCTCATTCCCTCTCTCTCTCTCTAAACCCTCTGACCTCTCTCTAGAACTCGTTTTCTTTCCATTTTTGGATTTCAATCAAGGATTCGTCAGTAAGTTGTCGTCATCATCATCATATCGGTTCCATCTTCAAGTCAAGTAAGTGTTTTTCTGAAAATAGCATTCTTAGTTTATGTTTTGGTATAATACTCGACTTTAAACGTAGGAAAATCAATGTTTTAGTTTGTTTATTAGTTCATAGCTTAATATAATCAAAATCTAAATAGAAAAACTTAGTTTTTAGCTTCAAAACGCGTCAAATCGGTCGAAGAAGATGACTAGTCGAGCCCGGAGCTCGAGCTCGAGTTAGTCCCTTGAACTCGTCCCGAGTGCTGCCACTCGAGTTATATACTCGAGTTCATTGTCCTGAGTTCTAGTATTTTGTTAAGTCGAATTGTGTTCTAGTTTGTCTCGGATCCTTCTAGCTCGAGTTACTTCTTTCCTTGCCTTAGCTCGTCCTGAATTGGTTCATCCTTGGTCAAGTTTCTGTTCGAGTTCATCTTGGTCGAGTGTTGGAACTCGAGTTGGGTCATTCGAGTTTGTTGGTCGAGTTGGTTCTCTAGCTCGTCTCGTGTGGTGTTACTTTTGTTCGAATTCGAGTCCTCTGACTCGAGTAATCTTCTTGTTTGAATGCCATTGGTCCCGAGTCACTCTCATGTCATCTCGTGTGTGTGTGTACTCGAGTGTGTGTGCTCGAGTGTGTGTACTCGAGTTGTAACTCGGGTTGAGGATTTCTGAGGTCGTTTTAGTTTCAATTTAGTTTATGGACTCGGTTTTAAACTAGTAGTCGTAAGACGGGTTGTGTTTAGGAGGTCTGTACGTGAATGTTTATTAAAAACCCTTCCCTTGCTCGTGTTTATAATTGTTGTTTATCTTGAGTTCGAGTCCCCTTCGGTGTCACGTGTCGTGTTAAGTCGTCATTTCTAATCGTAACCGTTCATTCGTTACGTAACGTTTTTAAAGGTTAAATTAAACTTTGTCATAAATTGATCGATATTATGAAGTTCCGTAAGTGAATGTTTAAACGTATATCTCAAAACCCTTTTCGTGTAATTCAAGTATCGTGTTTAATCAAATCATGTGTAAAGTATTCGTCGTACGTTCATACATAGATGTTTCTGAATATGTAATTTCTTTAGAATTGTTTATACGTTCAAAAACCCTCGTTTGTACGTAAAACGCATTAATGTTAAATGTATCGTTTTCGCGTTCGTATGGTCATTCGTTTCAAAATTCGAATCATTTATCAATCAGTTTAGTCTCGAGCTGGTAAGTTCGTGTGAAAGCTAGGATCATATCGTGTTGAATCGTTTATCTTGTCAAGATTTAAACTTGGTTCATCAGTCGTTCTAAATCGTCATTGCTAATAAAAATTCATATTTAAAGGCAATTCTAATAGGATAGGACATATGAGATTAGGACATTATTACATGAGCATGTTGTTTTAACTCTGTCTATGAACAAGTATCTTTGGGAAAGAATAACTTAAAGTTAATAAAAAATTAATATGTTTATAGTTTGGTAAACTAATATGCAAAAGTGTTAATAGAGTTATCCTTTTGTTAAAATCTAAATGTATTTAAGCATCTATAGTTAATTGGTTGTTATACTTTTGTGACAATACTTTTATTGTTGCATGAATTTATGGTTTTAAATATTTGTCTATAAATGATTGGTTTTGAACGTGTACGGTCAAACAACAATTTAACAATAATAGGATTAAATGTTTCTATAAGTTGGTAAGTTAATCAGATAAAATTGGTAATTTAATTGGTCAAAACAAATTATTTGATTTAGAATGATTGTAATCAAATTTTGGTGGTACTAGTTCGTACAAATTAGACCAAGAGTTTGGTTTTCTTTTTTTTTTTTTAGACTGAGTTAATTCATGATTAAGAAAGATTGTAACTTTAATAATCTTTGAGTAAGTGTTCCTTTTAACTAAAATTGGTTTCAACTCAAAACAACCGTTGAATTTGTCTTAGTAAATATGCTTTTAATATTATTGTTTTGCAATCAAAAGATTTTATTCTGCTTTCTTCATAAGCCAATTGCCTATTAGTTCATTTAAATTACTTTAAGAAATGTGACAATTCGATCACAAAAACTTCACATTTAATTGCTTAATTTAATATTTGCTTCTAGTAGCTATACAAAATCTTTGTGTTTGATCTTGGACTTGCCAGTACTACACTATAGACGATAGATCCATTGACTGGTTATGTAATAGCTAGTCTCTATTGGCATTTTCTTATTTATAAATTTGCAACTAGATTTTATAAATCATTCCCATAACATGTTTTACACGAGGACCATCTATGAGTTGTAGAATTAACACTTTAGGGTCGTAGTTGTCTTTCATTTCTTGATGTATTGTAGGTTTTAGTGATTGTTTCCGGGTCGACTATTTACCTTTTGATAAAAAAATAATGGTCCTAAATTCAAATAATAATAATAACTATTAATTATTATAGAATGTAAGATTAATTCTAGTGATATATAATTTCAATGTTTTATTATTTTAAGTTATTTATATTTTAATTATTTTATTTATTTATTACTTTATGTTTGTTTTATTATTATTACATTTTACCCGAGAAAACTTTTATTTACGTCAACTGTTTATGGTTAAGTTTTAGTTTAATGGTTCAATCCATGGTTATATTCTTGTGTAATAAATTCTATATAACACCAATTTAGGTAATGTATTTTTAAGTTTTATTCGAATGTAGACAATGTACCCAAAAAATAACTAACGTGTACAACATGCTTTTAAATAGGGATGAATATAATTTCCTAAGTCCCGGTACCGTCCTGATCCCGGTATTGAAAAGAGATACCAAATTTCAAATGTGACTGGAATCGGTACCCACTTTTGTTGGTTTACGGCATTGGGGTTGACAATACCGGGACATGGTACCAAATTTATAATGCTTACATGGACTAAATTTATAATGACACGTCATCATAAAAAGTTTTTGTCTAACAAACAAGTGTTTCAAAATTTGAATTACGTACGTGGACTAAATTTATAACAAAGTTCGAAAACATACACATATATATATATATAGGGACTGGTTATTGTAAAACAAGTTTTAATGTAAAACAAATAGGATAAGATCTTGACCATTG
>JAOXNX010000032.1:8433286-8446168 GCA_028566075.1 Solidago caesia
AGCCCAGCCCAGCCCATTCTTTAACTTGTTCTCCAAGGACCCATCAGCCCATTCTCTTTTTAGCTTGATTCGTATCATTACTCCCCTCCCCAAAACACACCTTGTCCTCAAGGTGTGGAAACCTGACTGTGTATGATTCCAGGATCCCAAACTCGAACTTGGAAATTCGTCTCATATGAATCCGTGTGAAGGCCAAAAAACACTTCAACTGCTGCGCTCAGTTTCTCTTCAATGATGGAAAAGCTTCGATTTTGCCCTTCACCTAAATCAGCATGCGAATCGCTGCTTTGCATATAGATCAGCAAGATTTCTGTTGCACGGTTACTGGTCTCTTGATCCCCACCCTCAAAAAACGAACTCCCACTCCCAAATCCAAAGGCTTTAAAAGTAGAAACCCGTGGGTCTGGTATTGGTGCCGATGTGGGCACGACCATGGTAACTCCTTGCTGAAAAACTGGTTGTTGTGGTCGGTTTTGAGCTGTCAAAGCTGCCAACACTTTATCATTAGCTTCCTGACCTTGCTTCATCATCGGTGTTGGTAAAGAAACACCCGATTGCAAAGGCGGACTATTCTGTTGTCGATCCACCCACTTCCTGTAATCCCCAACACTATCAAACCCCTCAGTTCCCTGTTTTTTAGAAACCGTGACCTTCGGTAGTGGCATAGACACATCCGAAACTTTACCAGAAAACTCACCCGTCGGAAAATTTCCAAACTTGATGTTGGCTGACTTTAAACCCGACCCAGATTCCTTCCAATCCTCCCACCTCGGATCAACGACACCCTTAAGTGGTGCTCCTGAAACCACCGGCGATCCAGACACCACCGGAGTCGTACCAACAGTAACCCCCACCGGTTCCTTAAACGGATTCTGCAAAGTCAGCAACGTTGTTAAAGCTGCCAATTGTTGTGAAACCTTCTGGAACGTGCTGTCCATGGCAATCTTCAATTCTTCTTGCCCTTGACGTATCTGATCAACCCAGGTATCAACGGCTGCTGCCCTCTCCTGTGTGACCTGTCGTAGCTTCTGAAGGTCAGCATCAACCTCTGACAATGTCCTTGGCATTGCTCCGATAGCCACAGGTTGCAAAATCATTGGCTCTGATACCATTTGATACGGTACAAACCTGATCATAGCAACAGATAGACAAAACGAACAGAATAATAATAGATAGATAGATAGTTGGCTGGAATATGAGCCCAGCAAAGCTCCCGGGTTGCGTGATACGCCTATTACATATAACCATGCTTAAACCTAATGGCCTAGGGCCTTATTTATAGAATTGGGACATACCCCAATTTACAATTAACACCCATAAATATTACGACACTTAATAAATAAAATAAGCAACCCTAGCCCAGCCCAGCCCATTCTTTAACTTGTTCTCCAAGGACCCATCAGCCCATTCTCTTTTTAGCTTGATTCGTATCACTTTGTTATGCTGTTCTAAACTCATCTATTTTCATAGGTGGTTACTCACATGCTCCTGACGAACTATCCTATGGCGTTGACATGAAATATATTAGGTGGTGTGGTATTCTTCAGGTAATAATAATGAGTACAATCTTTTGTAAGGCAGTCACACTGATTAGTACCCTTTAATAAGTGTGATGATTTGTTGAGTTTTTTTATTTTTCTAGAGAATTGCACTTGCATATTTCATTGTTGGAATGTTAGAAATTGCAACTCAAGGTGCACAACCCAAGGAACTACCACATGGACATTTCTCTATATTCAAGCTCTACTTTTGGCACTGGTATCTGTCATTCGGATCCCTGTCTTTCTATATATATGGCTATACTATATACATCGGAGGAATGGTGTGGATTTTGAGTGACTGACTTGTTTACTTTTAAAGATTAAGGAGGATAGTTGTGTACTATGATTTAAGATGCTTTAATTTTAAAGATAAAAGCAGCCGTTGGGAAAAAAAATTTCTTTTTAAAATTAGTTAGATATTGGAGAAACTGCCCAAAACTATCCACCGCTGCTGGAAAGCACGGGTACTATATATATACTGATCTTATGGCAAAATAGAGTGTAAATTAGAAAATCATGTCACCTGGAGAGATTTTGGCCGCTGTGCATTTATGTGCATCAAATTTTTGGAAAGTTTGACGCACACGTGCTTAAAATTTGATGCAAAAATGCCATGTGTCACCCTCACATTTTTTTATTTGTTTTAAGCTAAGGTTTGTTTCAAAATTTCCAACCCCTATATATATAGATATACACAATAGTTTAAGTGGTTGACAATGTTTGGCTTTAAGATTAACGAATGTGGATATGGACCGTTAATTCTAGTTAAATGGAGAGCGCAGATTTTATCCTCAAAATCATTGGTAATTTAAGAGGTTGGCTATGCTAATTTAGATGTGGTAGTTTTGGCCTATTTGCTTGTGAAACAAGTTGGTTTGCATTTTGTTTTATGTTAAGAGTCAAACAGGTAAAAATATTAGCTAAACAACTGACAAGTAAAATGGGTCAAGCTTTGTACAAAATGTATTTTGAATCTATAAAACCTCCTATCTTATCCAAAAATATAGATAATTGAAATATTTTGTCACGTAATATTTTTATAATTTTTTTTTGTCTCGACATTTATATAAAAAATAAATTTAAGTATTTTGATGAAAGTATTTTTGGTCAACCCAATACGACCGACAAATATGAAAAAGTTACAGTATTTGACCCTTTACAAAACCCACCTGACACCCCTATGCTGCCACCTATAATCTCTGCTGATGCCTCTCATTGATTTTGCAGAATGACCACTGTGTTTAAATGTAACGATTGCAGGCTGCTCGGAGCATGTGTTATGATAGTTTACTTGGCAGTTCTATATGGAACTTATGTCCCCAGTTGGCAGTTCAAAGTCAACAATACTGAAAGTGCTGATTATGGAAAGATATTAACTGTATGTATCACTCACAACAAAAAGAGTTTTATCTTGACTTTGAGGTCAAGTTCAGTAGTTGAATTTAAATACCAACTTTTTTTGTTTGTGTTTTTTGGCATAGGTTTTGGTTATTGTCACTAAAAGCTAATATTCGTTACTTTTATTTTCTTATTTTAGTGAAGTTGGTAAATTTAAGTCAAGATATTTTAAAGGAATTACTTTAACGTGTGTTTCTTTAGTCTATGATTCTTCTTTTATCATTTTCGCTACTCATGATAGATCAAACACTGTCTGATTTTGGTACTTGACTATTTAGTGTGTATCTTCAAGATCATTCTCTGAAGCGTTCATGGTGGAGAGAAATTTAGTTTCTTACAATTTATAGGGGGGAATTTTGACCCAATTACTTATGAATGGGTCAATATAGATTAATCAAAATGGGTCAAATGGATTGAGTTTTTGATTTCATAGTGTAATAGAACAGTTCGAACTTGCCGAACGGATTAAACAAATTGAAAGCCAACAAAAGTGTTCTTTCAATACAAATAACCTCCTAACTGTGTTAACCTGGCCTGTTAGGACCGTTACTAAATTATGACCTGTTTTGACCTGAACTCGTTTTTGTTGCTAGCCAACCTACCACATTTGATCTTGACACTTTCATAAATCAAATCATCTCCCCTATTTTTGTGTGGACTTATTTGCATGCCTTTTCTGTAAATCTCAGGTAACCTGTGACATGAGGGGAAATCTTGATCCACCATGTAATGCCGTGGGTTATATTGACAGACAAGTTCTTGGAATTAATCATATGTATCAGCATCCTGCTTGGAAGAGATCTAAGGTGACCAGAGAGTCAACTTCAGTTCGCTTTCGTTATATTTTTTCATGCTCATCTGGTCACAAAAGGTGGCAAGATTCATGTGCAGGTAAGCGGGTTGGGTAATGTGACAAAATGCTTCAGGTTGAAATGGGTAATTTTTTAGTACGGGTTGGCACATTACAAGTCGGGTTGCATTGACCCGCAAACATTTTTTGTGATGTCTTAAGTATGATTCCAAAAAATGGCAAATGAATTACATCTATAAATAAAAAGATTTAGGAGGTCGTATGTAATAATACTAGATTATGGGCTATGGCTCAACTCATTTGACCCATTGAACCAATTTTAACTGTTTGATGTAGAAACTACCCAAAGAAACCCATTTATATGTAAATCATTTGAAATTTGCACCTGTGGCTGATTACTAATTTTTTGTATGTTTTATTTTGTATTACTTATGTTTGATTTGATAAAGGTTCCAAGTTGTTTTATTGCAATGGCAGGCTTGCACCGGGGAATCCCCTTATGAGGGTCCTTTCAAAAAGGATGCTCCATCTTGGTGTTGGGCACCTTTTGAACCTGAAGGAATTCTCAGGTCTACTTTTAGTTGTGAGGGGTAGAATTATAACTGAGGGACAATTTAAAAGATTTTACGAGTAAAATTTTCCCACTTGCTCATGTTTGAACTTTGAAGTCAAGTTGTATTAAATTTTTCCCAAAATTATTTAGAAAATAAGTCAGATTGACTATAACTTACTAGATTAAATTATTAAAATTTGTACTGGACAAAGAGAGAATTTGTGGATATGAATGAGTAAGAGATGTCAATCTACCTTAAAGGCAGATGGGTCAAATGGGTTGAACAGGTTGAAAGTCAATCCAAGTGTATTCAAAATGCATAAAATCCCTTTTGTATTTTTAAAATTAGAATTTTATTGTAATAATCTAATTTCAGTAATCATAACTAACTCATGAATTATGTGTTAAATTCAAAAAGAAAGACCGCTGTGAGTTTGGAGCGCGGTTCAACCAGTTTCAACCCGGTACTGAATATTGCCATTCTAACCAAGGCCCATTATGACCAATTACCCAACCCACCCATTTTGGCACCTTAAATATGAGGCTTCGAATCTCTATCTTCTCTTTGCGCTATGTAATATGTGATCATCAATGTTTACACAACTTTTTGTTATACAGCTCTATTTCTGCTATTCTGTCTACAATTATCGGAGTGCACTTTGGGCATGTACTCATACAGATGAAGGTTGGTTCATTTCTTCCCACTTAACCAAAAAGGAGGCACAATTTGACCTTCAAGGTCAAGAATCAACTTCAAACATAAAATTGATCTATGATGTTCGCTTTTTAGAAGTTGAGAATAAATTGAAGTTTGAAACAGTTGCTACATTTGAAGAGTATCGGTGCCAAAAATTACAAAGTGATAATAAATTCAGTTTTTAAATTATATAGGTTTTGCCTCGAAAGTATAGCTAGACCTCTTTTCTGGAAAAACTGTGTAGTGTTTTTCTTGCTTTTTAATTGACATTATTTCTACACGGTTTCAGGTTCACTCATCTAGGCTGAGGCATTGGATTGTGATGGGCGTTGGCCTTGTTGTATTGGGAATTGTTCTGCATTTCACAGATGGTCTGTATCCGGAAAATGAACTAGATATTTGAGAGAGTTTCTAAATTCACTAAAGGTGGCGAATGAGCCAAGTGAAAATTGTAGTTAGAAAGGGCAAAGATCAAGGGATTAAAGGGCCCGAAAGTGACCCAAAGTTCATTTTTATTGCATACCTCCTCCTACATAGTTTTATACAAAAAAGTAGAATATTCTAGTTTTTTCATCCTTTTACCACACTAAACTTTTATAAAAATATTAGGGCACAAATTTTTTCGGGTCAACCAATTCGACCTGTACCAAAAGTTATCCATTTTGGCCAATTACCTAACCGGCTATCCTGTCACCTCCAGCTTTCTTTAGTCTCACTTTACATACCTTTTTTATGCAGCAATTCCTCTAAATAAACAGTTGTACACATTCAGCTATGTTTGTGTGACTTCAGGGGCAGCAGCATTGGTCTTCTCATTGATTTACATTATGGTAATGTACTAATGTGTTAATTATATCTATGCAATTGGCATCCTACTTCCGTCCCAATAATAAGTTACTCTTGACTTTTTAACTGCTAAATGAGTTATATATTCTGAATCCCAAATTTTTTAACATGTTGAGAGATTTCAAATGTCAAATTAGTTGCCATTTTCAAGATGGATATGCATAATAACTTGATTTTTGAAAAGTAGGAAGTTGACATTTATGGTGAAGATGATAAATAAAGAGAATTGAAAGAATATATATGTTAAACTCAGAACTGATGATAACTTTTTTAACTGTGTTCAAAACGTTGATAACTATGTTTAGACAATGTAAAGAGTATAAAAGCTGAAACAATTTGGAATTATAAAATATATATATAAAGAGAAACGTTGTCTATTAATCGGCTGTTAGCCAACCTTAATTCGGTTTTGTTTACAAGGAATGTATTCCTTTGATTTATCCAAGATTCTAAAGCGGGGGACTTCACTTCTAGGTTGATATATGGAGTTTGAGATATATGTTTCTGCCATTGGAATGGATTGGAAAGAATGCAATGCTTGTATATGTTATGGCAGCTGAAGGCATCTTCGAAGGATTTATTAATGGCTGGTACTACAATGATCCCCATAATACATTGGTAAGCTCCACGTCATATTTCTTTCAGTAAACCAAACATATCCCTGAGACCAGCAAATGAAGATTATCAATCTATGTACCTGTATCTATGATACAAGAACAAAATCTTTCCGTAAAAGATTAAAAGAGAAATGAAAGAAACACCAAATTTGATGGGAAAAAAGCTTATACGACTTTTTTTTTTTTTGGGTAAGAGAGCAAAAATATGCCCTGGTTAGATGAAAGCTTATACGACTTGCTACCACAAAAAATAATCATACTGTACTCCACCTACCCATGGTCCAAATTAGTTTTCTATGGATTATCTAGTTGTCGTCATTTTACTTTTATTTGTGAAGACCAAAGGTGGCATTATGGGTGAGTCGTGACGGATTATAATATACTAATTGTTATGTAGGATGGTAGATATTTTTATCTCGGATAATTGAGACGTTAAATTTCAGAGGTGTTAATCAAGTGAGTTATTTGGTCTTCGTAGTTAATCGGTCAGAGTTAGTCTGGTTTGGCATATTCCCAAATCCACCTGAAAACCAAATTAAATTAGATTTCACCAAGAACCAAATAAACTGAATAACCAAGTGGGTTAACTGGGCTAGCAGTTTAAAGCACTTGACCTAGAAGTTATGCTTCCTTCACTCATGGGTTCTCTTTTTGCGGCGATCTCCCCCTTGGCTTCAGGCTACCCTAAACCAGGGCGGCCAACCAATGAACAAAGCGTTAATATTGGTTTAAGCCAGTGTAGGTTTAGTCTGAACTGTTTTTCCTCCCCCTAGTGATCGAGTCTATACACATACTTTTGGCTATTCAAACATACTTATTTTTGAACTGTAACCCTGCTAAAACCAGTCAAATTTTATGGATTATTGAGAGAGGGTAAACATGGGGCAAAACTCTGCTATAACACCATGCATATGTAACAAGTACCTTCAACATTTGTACATGCTTTGTTAAAAATTTGCACTTAGTTACATACAGTTAGATTTTGGATTATTCTATTGTCATGGAGACTCCAAGAGATGAGGCATCCAAACATATTCAAAAATGATGACGTAAAATTTAATATTAAATTAAGTTTGAATTGCTTCATATCGGTTTGATGTCGTACTTTCCCTTTTTAGCGTGCAGTGCTTAAATTTGTTTTCAACTGTTGCTGTTGATGTTAATGTCATTGTTGTTTTGTCCTTTGAGTGGATGCAGGTATATTGGATTCAAAAACACATTTTCATCGGCGTTTGGCATTCAAGAAGAGTGGGAATTCTGCTTTACGTTATATTTGCAAAGATACTTTTTTGGGGGATCGTTTCAGGCATTCTGCATAAGCTAAGAATCTATTGGAAGCTTTAAGCACGTCTGATAGATGTACGTGAAGACACTTGCACATACTATACACCTTACTACACCGTCTTGTACTTTTTTTCACTTCTACCTTCGTCTTTATTTTGTTAATTATTGCGTTTTCAAAGGTAAAAAGATACGTAAAAGTGTAATTTGACACTGCCCCGTGCTGAAACTAAACCATACTGTTCGTTTTGTTTACCTGTCATTGTGTTTATATCATTACTCCATTCAGTTGAACAAAATCGTATGAGCATACTTGGTTCGGTTCAAATAGTATCACAAGAAATTCGTCATCCTCGTATCAAGTCCAACTTCCAAGTATTTGGAATGTCTTCATTTCTTAGCTTTATTTGATGTTGACACCCAATTAAGATCAATCTTAGAAATGTTACTGTAGTTAAGGTTTAAAGAATAAGATTGCACAAACATTTTACAACATGTGGCAACCACAAATGAAGAAGATAAGTGGGAATGGTTGGAAGATGAAGATGGATTATTCTCAGGTAAATCGATGAAACCAGTGAGGTACCATTTGTAATGAAGTGAAATAATTGAATTCCGAAGAAAGTAAATATTTTTGTGTGGAAAGCGGAAATGGATAGGATACCAACTCTTGAAGGATTGTAGACTATGACAACGTTATGGTGTATTTGGAAACTTACCTTTGGATAGAATAAAAAAGAAGCTTGATAAATGGGGTAATTATGACAACGTTATGGAGTATTTGGAAGGCGCGAAATGGTGTGGCTTTTGCCAATGACCGCTTCTTTATTGGTAAAATCTTGGGAGAAATGAAGTTTTTAACATTTCTATAGATTAGAAGTAGATCAAATGTCAAGAATATAGATTGGAAAAATTGGATCCCTTGAAAGTATAATCAATTGTATTGCTTTATGTGTTTTGCACCCATCGATTTGTTGTGTTTGCTAATGAAATTAATGGTTTTAAGAAAATGAATACACGATACAGATTACTTGGCGTTGATTAGTTTTATGTTAATTCGTTTACTTAAACAAAGATAATGATTAGGGGACAAGATAACTTAGTAATTCTAATATGGGCTAATCATCCTTGTTGTTCACTGTTCGGATATTAGCTGGCAGCAACATAAAAATCAGGGATGGCTTTTGTACATTTATAAACTACAAGGGTTAATGCGTAAACTTTTTTTTAAAAATTTGTTCTTTGATGTTGGCTGCAGTTTGCTGCAGATTTCATTTTCCCTTCTAATATATACTTAAATATTAAGAATTACTAAGTATTTAAAATAAAGTATAATTTTTTCGCCCGGTTTCCTCACTTAATAATTTAGTTTTATCTGTAATTCGTTCAAAAATACTAACTTTTGTCCTATATTTGACAACATAATTGCTATCAACCTTTGATCTCCAGCCACTACATGCACTCACATATGAAACTTTTACAATTTTTTTCTTACCAATTCCCATAAGTACCTACATTAACTTTTAACTTTAGTAGATAAAGTCATCCGATTATAAAAGGTAATAATACTTGTATCATAATTTTTGATATTTCTACCGTTACTATGCATTGAGTAGTTATACGATATGTATAACTTATAGTATATTATGATAGATTTATCAAAAACAGTGATACAAAAATTACAACCCATTATAAAAGCCGGAAAGTAAAAATGTAAAATTGGACTCGTGTATGGATAGAATGATAGATAGATAGTCAAACGCCACCCACCTGTCTTCTTACCCTACACACACACGAAAGAAACTCTTTTCTTACCCCCTTGTTATCATAACAATAACAATAATAATAATAATAATAATAATAATATAATAATCATATTCAATCCTCTTTTCTTTGTACATGGGTGTTGTCAAAATTCTATAATAATATTATATTATAAATTATCATCATCAAATTCTCTGTCTAAATTTTTATATGACCAACGATCAACAAAACCAAGATAATGATGTTGTTGGTCAGACGAACAAGAACCAGAACCAGAATCAGAATCAGAAGCAGCAGACGAAGAAGAAGAAGCAGAAGAAGCAAAGAAAAGCGAAAAGGGTTGTTTTATCTAGACTTAAAAGTGTGAAAAAACAACCTAATTCATGTTGCTTGGGTGTTAAGCAACGATTGGAATCATCTTCATGTACAGGGTCTCCAACAAGTGATCCTAATTCTTCAAACTTTACTTTTGATTCTTTGAGAACTTTGATTGAGAATAATGATTTCTTTTTAAATGAATGCAATACCCATTTATTATAGTATAATATATCTATATATATGTGTGTGTGTGTATGTGTGTTTTAATTCCTAATTAGTACTTTCATCTTGCTTATTTAATTTAAGACAAAGTCTTTGATTATCTACTTCTTGTTTTTTTCCCTTTTTCAAGTGTTATATGATTAATCACCAAACCGCGATTACCTTTAATATGTTGCTAGGACTCGTTTGTAGGATGGAAGATATGTTTGATAATGTTTATTGGCGATTCCCCGAAGGTAAGGATCGAAACCTTTTACGCCAATTGACATCTGTTGTTTTTTTCCCTTTTTCAAGTGTTATAGATACATCACTAATATACTTAGAACAAGTTGTTTCCAGAAATATAGACACCAATGGTTTATGGTATTGTTTTTGTGCAATTTGGGTTTTTGTGCAATTTGGGTTTTTGTGCAATTTGGAAACCGAGTTCAAGGGTTCGATTCCCACTTTTTGCAAAATGGACGGTCGTCCTCTGCAAGCAATGTCTCTATCTTATGTAGGAGTAAGACTGTCACCTCCCCATACCTCGTGGAAGACAGGATTGAGTACGGTTGTAGTTTTAACCGTCTCAAAGGTGGCCTAGTGATAAGTCGGTCTGCATATCTTAAAAGAGACCCGGAATCGAAGCCTCCTGGATAAAAATTTTTGTATGGCCTGGGAAGGGTCTGAAAATTGGCACAGGAATACCACAGAGCAAAGGCCTAACTCCTGATTCCTTTCTGTTGAGTTAATTTTAGTGTTCACACCGCCCTTCTTGCAATTTGGAAACTGAGAAAGGGTTCGATTCCCACTCCTTGCAAACTGGCCGGAGGTCCCCTGGAAGTAGTGTCGTTACCTTTGAGTAGAGGTAAGACTGTCTACATTTCACCTCCACATACATCGTGGAAGACAGTTGGGTACCTGTTGATTTTTTTATGTTAATTGTAGTTTTAACCGTCTCAAATGTGGCCTAGGGGTAAGTTGGTCTGCATAACTTAAAAGAGACCCGGAATCAAAACCTCCTGGATAAATAATTTTGTATGACCAGGGAATGGTCTGAAAATCGGTACGGGAATACCACAGAGCAAAGGCTCGACTCTTGATTCTTTCCGTTTAGGGCTGTTCGCACCACCCTTCTTCCGATCCTTTTGTGAGTCTTACTTAGCTGATATGATGTATCTGGTTAACCAATTAGATGTGAGTTCAATTACAAACCTATTGTACTAATGTGTTGTTAAAAGAACAATAGATATAAAAAATCAGTGTGCTATATTTACTTCATCTGAATTCCATCAGTGTGCACAGTAACATATCATAAATCTATTTCAGTGTCTCGTTTGGTGAGTTAGGATCAATTGTGCTTGATTCAGTCTAAGTTTCTTTGTGGTTACGGACTGTTGAATCTTCAAGCTATCTAGTTATATGTCAAGTTACATTCTTTGAATTCTGTTGGCTCATTGTTGTGTCATATTCATTTCATGTGGTTTCGGGTGTGTGTATCTGGAATCAGCCTACCTAGTCTTTCTTGGATCGACTTAGTGAGAGGTAACATATTGAATACAAGGTTCTACCATACCGAAATGCCGCTTAGGAAGGATCTGGTAAGATATGTAGTTTAATTTGCTTCCAGATCGCACATATGTAACTGTTTGATTATGGAGGAAAAGAAGAAAGAAAATCAATTCTGGGTTTCTTCCCCTGTAACATGTTTAGAGTATAGGGAGTTCTGGGATGAATGCTTCCGGGTGGTAAGGTGGCATACTGGCTTTCACAAAACCACAGTGAACACTGCTTCTCTCGGTGTGCACTCCCCCGACCCCTCGATCTCAATACCATGGTTCATTCATGGTATGCATTTGTGGGTTTCTAATCGCAATCTTCCCCGCGCACACACACATATAACGTATACGTACAAGTTTTATATACGTACATATAAAGGATTAATTTGAAAGATAAGTCGGTTGTCAAAGGAATGAAGTTAGTTTGAAGAAAGATTGGGCAAGAGGACTCGTGTGGTACTAAATCACCTATAAGGTAGCATGGTGGTTAACATCTTGGACCTCGTTACAAGAGGTCTCAGGTTCAAAACCAGTAAGTATAATCTTGAAGGTGGTCTGAGAAAAGTTCAAAATCCTATCTTTCTGGCACGGGGATTCGCCCAATAGATCTTATCCCTAACCTTGCCATCGAGAGTGAAACTTTATCTAACTCTTTCAGACCATTAGATACATCCAAGTAAATTAAAAAAAGACGTCTTTCTTGATAACTTGAGTAGGAAAAACTTCATCCATTTACCCATTTATATTATGTGGTACTAATTTAGCGGTTGGCCAAATAGTGTTTTGTTAGGCTAAATGGGTTTTGGGTCATAAATTGGGTTTAATAAATGGGATGGGTTCGGTTTGGTTTGGCTTTATAAACTCTTTTAAAACTATCAGTAAGAAAGTTAAATATTATAATTGATAATATAGTATCTTTGATTTTTTACTTGCAGAAAGTCTTAATATTTGTATGTTTTCTTATATTTTTCTCTTAAAATTTAATGTATAAAATTTAATGTACATTTTGAAATCCACATTAAACATTTTTATTATTATTACGTAGCTTTTGATCGAATGCAGTTTGTAGCTTTTGATCAAATGCGGGTTGAGGTGGTAAAAAGGTTGACGCTAACCGTTTATTAAATGGGTTGGGTTTCCGAAACCATCAACACTTTAACTTGTAACCCATCAATGTCACCATTAGGGAAAGGGAATGGGAATGGGAATGGGAAATGTTCTTGATACAATTTGGCATATGCTTCTTGTTATTTGCTTACACTTTTGTTATATTTTCTCGATATTATCATTATTTTA
>JAOXNX010000032.1:8479358-8490223 GCA_028566075.1 Solidago caesia
TTTTACCACAATGTGGTTTCACTACCATTCATCAAAACATCATTTTCCATACTTGACTATATCAAGTATTATCAATTCATTACAACTCAATCATAAAATCTCATGTTACTAGCTTTTTCATAATCATATCAAAATGGTCATTATCACATTTTCTTATCAAAATCATCATTTGACCACTTTCACTAACCACCATATTATTACTAGTAACTTAATAATCAAACTCACTAGTTTCCCTTAAACCCATTCATTTCTCAAACATAAAATGTGGTAACACCACAATCATCAAAATACCACTTCTTATTCATGACCATATCATATTACTAGCATATTATTACTAGCCATAAAAATGATTATCATCATACCTTATTATTATAATCAACATTTAACCATATTACTCTCAATAATGTCATTACCTAGCAATTTCATAATCCAACTCAATGTCTATCATTAGAAATCATCATTTCCATAAAAACCCCCAAATTCTCATTAAATCACATGAACCCTAAAAATCTCAAATAGAAATGGAGATAAGGTTACCTTGGAATTGCACTATAAATGACAAGAGGGAAATCACCAAAATCTTCCTCTTCTTCTTTTTGTGTGTCGACACACACACACACACACACACCTTCACACACCAAAACCCCCAACTTATTATTACTAGAAATCCTTGGAAATGAAATATTATTATTACTATGAATTTCCTTGAATTGATCTTACTATGAAATGGTAGCAATGATTTCCTCCAATGGATCAAAAGAAATGAAAGAAAGAAAGATTTGGATAAGAAAGAAATGAGAGTGATAAATAGGAAGTGGTATTATGAACCACACAAATGAGGGCCGGCTCTATACTTAAAAAGTGAGTAAAATACCCGCTATCCCCTAAAGTTCCAACTAGTTTAATTTCATATCTAAATTTTAAATACTAGGAAATTATTTTAAAGATAAAACTATAAATATAGGTATTTTATTACCTTATAAAATCTTGGGGTGTTACATATATATAATAATATAACTTAAACATTAAATAATAAGTTAAAAAAGGTAATGTTCAAAAATTTTAAAATTTAAGACATTATGTAAATGCTTTATAAGGTAGTATAGATTAAACTAGACAGAAAATTAAATGACAGAAAATAACTTTTTCAACACGAAAAAGGATCGAATTACAATAATATAATTACTATCGCCGCATCCCCGATAGCGATGCCAAAAACCTTGATTTGCATTTTCGTTAAGGTTTAAATTTTAAAAATGACAAGGATATACTTTCCTACTACACACATAGTTACAGGAAGAGAACCCGGTCAGGTGTAGTTTAACAAGTACGTAAGTCCATGATCGTTCTCAGGGATGCTGGTAGTAAAAAAAATGTAATTCTAGTGGTTGGGGGTTGTCACGAATTTAATTATTTGTAATTTAGTGCCTGATCCCTAGCCACTAATTCATTTAAATCTAACTTATCCATTAATCACTTAGGTCCAACATAAAAAGTTCATATGTAAAATGTATTTCGAATTTTAGATACACCATAAAATACTTTGATATCATAGCCAAATCATCATAAAAATGCATATTATTTTATCCCTTGAAAATAGGGTGTTACACAAAACCCTTAATTTGTTACCACCACAAAAGTACCAAAGCCATACTTCTTAAATGGGAAGCGACCTAAACCTTCCAAAATCTCTAACTCAATTATCAGCACCACCCCCACCACAACCACTTGAGCAATCACAAAAATCAAACATGCCCATGTTATACTACGGTCTTGTGGTTGTAGCAACCGCAGCCATCGTTCTTGCCATATACAACCTTTTAATTGTACGTTGGTGCACCAATCAATATAGACGCTCACGTGAAGAAGCCAATGAACTCGTTTTCAGGAGATCATCAAACACCACTAACACTCGAAACAACAATAACCCACAGTCATCTTCCCTCCACCACGGCGACTCAACAATCGGCTTGACGACGACGTCGAGTTTTAGATATAGAAAAGGAATAGAAGAAGATGCCAACAGTAAAGCCCTGCGGTTGGAGTATGATATGGAGTGTTCAGTTTGTTTATCCGTTTTCGAAGAAGGTGAAGAAGTGAAGAAGTTGCCAAGATGTAATCACTGGTTTCATGCAGCATGTATAGATATGTGGTTGTATTCTCATGCGGACTGCCCACTTTGTCGTGCTCCTGTGCTCGTCGTCGACCCATCATCGCGACATCCTGACTCCGAGAATTCACGGGATGGACTATTATTGGATACTTCCACTTCTTCTGTGTAATTATCTGGTGAATATCTTCTTCTTTTTTTTAATATTATTTTCATTATATTTTTTGGTTAATTCAATGTTGATATTTTCTAATTAAACAAAGAAAATGATAGGCGAGAATTTTTAAATAAACAATTAATATAATTGAAAAGTTTGGCCAGCTAGCGTTGAACCTTATCTAAGATAATAGTACATATTTTTTTGTTTTTTTGTGCGATACACAAATTAATTTATTTTGTTATAAAAAAAATGAATATTATAATAAAGAAAAAGCATTAAAAATGAAATTAAAATACGTTAATTTAAAATAAGTAGGTTAAAAAGTTACCTTGGACAGTAATTATAAGGTTCTCTATGATAAAACAAATTAAAAATATTTATTCAATTGTTTTGTCTGAAATATTTTTAAAATTTCATTGTAGTATATCGTAGAAGCTAGAGTATCGTATAAAGAAGTCACAACTAATTAATTCGGTTACAAAAATCTGTTTCACCATCTTATTTTAAGTTTTAACTGTGCGCGCTAGCTAGCAGTTACGTACAACATGTTTCACAAGCTTCCATTTATTCTTGAATCGAAAGAAGTTGATCCTCCCACCCTCAAATTATTAATTACTAGTACTATGTTTTTTTCTTTTTTCGAAAGACAAATTTGGGTTCAGCAACATTACTTTTTCGTTGTGTGATAATTAAAATGTATAAATATTTCCTCACAGTCCACTTATTTTTTTGTTAACGGCATGTATATTAAAAAAGGTTTAGCAAGTTGTCAAGGATGATGGCAGTGGAAAGTGGAAAGCGGCATGAAGAAGGCATTCCCCATGCCTAGCGGCAACACCGCCGCCATGGGCTAGGCATGTGGACGGCATGGTGGTTTTCGACGTGGATTGCCGATCAGGCATGGAGAGGGGCTTCATGTTTTCGACCGTTGGCAACGGCTATCTTGGCCCCATTTTGACCATTTGGAGATGCGACATGGTTGTCATTGGTTAGACATGGTGAGACATGAGAGAGATATGAAATGATGTGGTAGGATATTATTGGTGAATGGCTAGACATGGACTAGGTATGAAGGCATAACTGCCATCATCCTAAGGGGCGAAGGATATATCATTTCTCATTAGAGAGACATGAAATGATGTACCAGGATATTATTGGTGGATGTCTAGGCATAGACTAGGCATGAAGGCATAACTGTCATCATCCTAAGGGGCGGAGGATATATCATTTCTCATTAATATATATTACAATTAGGTAGCTAGGGAGCCCACTAGTAATCCAAAGGTATGTAAACATCGCTTAATGTCGTCACTTAAAATCCTTAATATATTGTAGCTTAAAGTCCTCACAATTAACCCAATCTAGTTAATGTCCAATAAGCCATCACCAATTAGGTGGGGTGGTAAGACTAGTGAGAGTGAGGCATTTTAAAGCCAAAGCTGCCGGTTGTTCGCCTATGGCACACTGTCAACATTGTCCCGAGGGGCGTCCTTAGCTATGGGCGCACTCCTGAAGTCGCCACCCTTAGACCACATTTTCAATTTTCAAAATAAATACATGTGTTAACGGCCAATCATATAAGGAGTATAAAAAAGTGAAGTTTCCACCTGTGAGGATGTTTCACTCCACCATTTTTGGGTAGGCTTTTTGCAAGATGAGGTGGCGTCACATGGCGCAAGTCTCACCCTCGTGAGGATGTCTCACTCCCACTAGTCTAAAAGACCTATATCTATTTGGAGGAAACCCGAGTTCAATACTCGAGAAGTGCATCTTTAAAAGTTAGTTTAGGAGTTAGCTGTTAAAAAAAAAAATTAATGCATGTCCAATAACACATTAACATTGCATGCAGTTGCAACACTAATTAATTGAATATACATTTTTTTTTTTTTTAGTGATAATGATATTATCAATATATAGATGATTCCTATTTTATTTTTTTATTATTATATCAATAAATGTCAAATTTTTAATTTTTAAACTAAATAATACCTGACTATTAATTTGTTTTAGTTCTTTCTCAATACATACCAAAATGGAGGCAAAACAATGATAACACTTCTTTTGTCTAAAAATTATTGTTTATTTTTTTTAAAAATATATACAGTCTACCATCAAAAATATATATGTATAAACGATCAAAATTTCCATATCCTCATATAGTTTGAATTAAATTTACATGAATTAAAAAGAAAAATATTAAATAATCGATCAAAGGTGATAATTATATTTGATAAGTCCTAAGGTTAATGACAAAAGGGCCGTCGACCAATCATGCAATCCAATAAACAAACACTCACCTAATTTGTTCTTTTCCCTCTTGTTGGCTATATATAGATTATTCATCTCCACATAAATTTCCTTTTAATTCCATTTACATTTTCGTTACGCCTATATCAATAATTGTTTTTGTTCAATTTGATAATTGTTTTGAAAGAGGACACGCCGTTTCTAAGGATTTTTAGACTTAGACTGAGAAAAAAAAAAAGTTATGTAGGCTAGGCGCAACAAATTATTTTACATAAACTAATTTCTAAAAACGACGATAAGTGTTATATCAATAAACATAACAATCAAAGATTAAACCTAAAGTTAAAACCATATCAAATCTAAATTCAAAACACCCAATTCTATTTCTAAGTTATGTCAATTAACATAATCCATAGTTGTATAGTAATATCAAAAATTTAAAGCTACAAATAAAAACTAAATAAATAAACGACAAAGCTTGAAAGTTAAAGAAAAAAAATTAGATATATAAAATCAAACAATAATATAAATAACAACAAACAATTTAAATATCTAAAAGCTAAAAAACATAAAAACAATTTTTATTATCTATACTTCTGAAATAAGAAAAAGACGTTCAACAAAAAACGTACATAAACCGTTATGGTATGTTTGATTTATTAATTAAAATGATGATATATTATATTATATAAAATATAAATGTTACCTTCTAATAAAGAGAGAGAAGTATGAAGTGACAATGACAGACTTTGTTTTTCAAGGTAGGCGTTGCGCTCAATAAATTTATATATATATATATACAAAAGGTGTATTAGCGGACTTTTTTATGTAGGCTAAATTATATGTTTTAGTTTTTAGATAATTGTTTGGAATTGTAATGGGTTTAGTTGATTACATATATAATTTTTATATATATACATAAAAAAATGTTAAAAAATCAAGCCCTTAAAAAATCGGGCATCGACCAATCGTTCACCTCATCTCATGTCATAGCCGGCCATGATAGAGGAGTAGAATAAAAAAAAACTTTCTACAATTAGTAGCAACATATAGTTCATTGCAAACCTTCCCAAGCCCTAAAGATGTGAATTATTTGTAAATGTCGAGAGGTCTAGCATATATTGTCTTAACCGGGTCCGCATTAGAGAGTCCTTCATAGAATAGATCCCTAATATTTGAACATGACAAAACAACATACCCATAACTTGTAATAAACCTATATAACTAACTACTTAAAAGGCCAGTTTCCGACCCATGAATCTACCACCATAAAAGTTCCATGGCAATTAATGGTACCCTCTGATATAGTTTAATTCCCATACCCAACATGAATCGAAGAAATTAGGTCAAATACCCAAAGTTCTATTGAATTGGAAATAGAACTGAATTATATTCATCAAAGCTTGGAAAGAAGAGGGTATGGTGCATTTGTAAAACCAAAAGGCATCAATAAAAATTCATAGTGTCCATGGTGGGTTCAAAAAGGAGTATTTCGGATGTCATCTTCGTACATTCTGATTTGATGGTAACCCGACCTTAGATCCAGCTTAGAAAAGACCTTTGAACCATAGAGTTCATCTAGTTAAATCCTCAATCACAAGAATTGGAAATCTATCCTTCACGGTCTGCTTATTTAATTCCTTATAATCTATACATATTCTCCAAGAACCATCCTTTTTCTTAACCATCACTACCGGGGAAGAGAAAGGATTGTGACTACTCCTTATAAGTCCAGAATTCAACAACTCTTTAATCATGACTTTAATTGCATCTTTTTGTATTGAAGGATGTCTATAAGGTCTGGTGTTGACAGGTTGACTACCATCTATAAGAGGAATTATGTGGTCATGGTTCCAATTGGGTGGTAAGGTAGTAGGAACAACAAAAACATCTTCAAATTTAGTTAATAGTTGCTGAACTGTTGGATGCTATTGGACTTGATCCTTAACCTCTTTAACACCCTTGATACCATAAAACTCTACTGGATAAACACACATAGTCATAGAAGATAGCTCAACAACTTGTTTACTCATGTCCTTATTTAGTTGTTTCACATTAACCCATTCAAATATTCTCAAAGTTCCACAAAATATCTCCCAATGTAGACAACCATTGCACACCTAAAACTAATTTATAGCCCCCTAATGCCAATAACATAACATCTATAGTGAATGTTTCTGCAATTGCCATTGTATGTTCTTACACTCAAATGAGCTAGGTATAGAGTTTCCATTTGCTACAGGTAAAGATGAGGGATAAGTTATTCGTATGTGCAACCCCAGCCTTTTAGCAGTATCTAAATCCATAAAATTGTGAGTGCTTCCAGAATCTATCAACATGTGAATAGGCTGCTTGTTCAAATGTCTTACTTTCATTGTTTGAAAAGTGTTGATGAATGATAAATATATAGACATTTCCCACCTCATTATGGACAATTTTATATAGAAATAGAGTTGTTTTAGTGAACTTTTGATACTTAATTGAATTATATTTGTTCGCGCATGGAATTGAGAGAAAACGACTTAAAACAACTAACAAAGGATCCATAAGAGCTTAGAGAGATCAAAGATGAAGACTAGCAAGCGGAGCATGAAGAAAAGAATGTTAGTGTGAAGCCTACGACGTTGTCTTAGTATTTTGGGCATAACTTCTTCATACGAAGTCCGTTTCTCACAAGAGAGCTAGCCACAAAACCGCGAGAGATAGACCTACAACTTTTAACTTTGGTCCAAAACGTGATTCTGGAGCATGGAGCGCCGCTCACCCATTCTTTGAGCGCCGCTTTCTGAAGGGCAGTAGTTGAACGCTTACTGATGCCCCCATAGCGCCACTCCCAAGCTCCGGAGCACTGCTTCGGAGGTCGGTGGCTGAGGGGGCTTTGCGAAAACACTATAAATACATCCCTAAACCCTCCCATCCACCCAATACTTCTTCCAGTCGAGTTTAGGTCTCTTTCAAGGAGATTTTCATCATATCTAAACCCTTGGAAGACCACGAAATCACTCGGGAGATTCTAATCAATCCTTACAACATTATCATCATTCGGTTACTCTAATCTTAGCTTTCTCTATTATTTTAGCACATTGATACAATGAATTCTTACATTGTTTGTATTGCTTTCAATAACATGAGTAGCTAAATCATGTCGTAGGATTTATTACTTTGTTATTCTTATGTTGAACGTGTTTTATATTTAATCAAAGATCCATATTTATTTAGGTTTATCATATTGCTTATGTCTTTTATATAAACTAGTTGGTAATTAATTATAGATATTCGAGAGGGGTCTATAAGATTGCTAATTGATTTATGAAATAATTAACCGGTCTTTAATTAATTTAAAGTTGCTAGTATTCGAAAGAAGCTAGTGATAGAGATATAAACAATTAAACTTGAATGAATGTGATAGTAGTTTATGATAGAGAGAATAGATTACACGAATAAGAAGCTATTCGAGAGAAGGCTTTATAAACATTAAATCATAAAACCAACTTAGGGCTTAATGCTTAATTGTTGAAGTACAGTTATACGCGAAAGTGGTGACAACACCTTTAATAATTAAAGATTCAAGTAAAGCGAGAGTCCATCTTGATTACCAATTAAGTAGTTAAACATTATGAATGACATTGTGATTATCTGTTTGGCATGTGATCTAGTCCAAGTGAGTTTGTCTTTGAACTATTATTTTTTTCAATTAAATCGATTCCATTAACATTAAAGGACTCATGTAGACCAACGGTTGAAACCTTCTCCTTGCATTTAATTATTAGTAGTTAATCTAGATAAAACCCCCCAAATCTCTAGTATTACATTAACTCGCTTGATTCTTAATAGAATAGTCCCTGCGAACGAACTTGGACTTTCCTAATTGATATATTACATACGAACGGGTTCACTGCCCGTGAGTGAGTGTTATAGTTGGTTTTTTTTCGAAATTATAAATTCAAAACTTGATATTTTTACCATTATACCTATTGCACATCAAGTGTAAACTCCCGAAAGAGGATTTAAAGAAATTTGTGATGTCACCCCAATCTCTTTAAACCATTAATCAATGGCTATAATACATAATGGAATTTTAGTAAATAATATGTGATTGATCAAATTGTCGCACTAGAGCGGGGTTAGAAGGATGTGTTTAGGAAATTGGTGGTTGATGGCGATTCCCTTATTGGTCAGAGGGTCGAAACCGCTTTATGTCGATATATATGTGTATGGTGAGAAAGCATGCCCCTTAACAGGGGTTAATCCCTTTATTTATAGGGATGTTTTTACTTGGGGGAGAGGTAATAAGATTCGGGTGGTCATGCTGAAGAGCTAAATAAGTCAAAAACCAAAAAATTTGTATCTAATTAAAATGTTGTATGATATGTTAAAAAGAATGTGATCATTGGGTCAAAATACACATGTTTTCAATATTTTATATCAGTGGGTCAAGCATCATTATAATATTTATTTGGGTTTGATATTCAAATGAATAGGACGATGGAGGTAAAGGACTAGAGTGGAAATAAACGAGAGAAATAGTAATATTTAATTTATGAAATGTGTTTATTTTTAGTAAATTGGTGCAGCAACTTGGCTGGTGGTAGGAACAACCATCCTATCCCCATATATATATATATATATATATATATATATATATATGATTTGGTTCTTATAAAACAAACCTTAACGTAAAACAAATAAGACAGAATATAGTGAAGACATGTGTCCTAGGCTGCTTTAATGACAATTCTAAGCATGAAGGGTATTTTTGAGATTTTCACACTTTCAAAAACTGTTTGTCCACCTCTAAATGCTAAATGCTTGTTGTGATATCATTCGATATGCTTAGTAGAAAGATTAAGAAGGCTTGCAAAATCTGAAACAAGTGACAAAATCATAACTTGTTAGTAAAAAGAATAACGCCAATAAATAACATGTAATTTAGTAGCATACCATTTTCAATATCTTCCAAATCTTCAATATCTTGCAAAGCACCTTGAACATTAATTCTCTCTTGTGAATCTTCAATCCTTAACCAGTTTTGTGCACATATGAGTGCTTGGACCGTTTTTTGGAGTAAGACTACTTCTATAAGAATCCAAAACTCAACCTCCCGTGCTAAAAGCCGATAATCTTCACTCCTTAACCAATTTTTTTTCTTTTCTTCCCCATACAATGACATAATATCTCTTGCAATTGTAACCCGACCAGGTAACTCAAACTTAGGCTGCAACATGGAACATAAATAAATAAACCCTTCTTTTTCAAGAAACCTAAAGGGAAGTCCATCAATAACTATCATTCTAGCAAGAGCTTTCGGACACAAATCTTTGTTATAGGAAATAGCCTCTAGACTTACACCGCCGCTAGTATTCTTCTTAAAAAATAAAGTTTTTTGCTTTCTGTCTTCTATAGTTTTAGGATAAACTTTACATTTATCAATATGATTACGTAAACTACTAGTACCATTAGTCAAAGGACCGAAAGCATAATCCTTATTGAAATATCTGTACCAACATCGTGGGTTATCTTTCGGAACAGGATTAGGGATAATAAAGTGTGACCACACCTAGCCTTGAGTCTCTTCCTTAAGGTAGGATTATCGTCAAACAAAGGAGGATCTGGAGTTTCAGGTTCCATCTGACCATCTGTAACACCTTGTTCTATAAAAATATGGATTTCAAAAAATTTTAACTTTAAAACATAACTCTGTTAAATAAAATGCGGAAGCGACTTTTATAATCCCAATTGATTCCTAACGGAATCATAAAACTTAATAAATGTCTCATAAAGGTGTTACCGACGCAGTATCATCACAATAATCCAAATGAAATCCACCATTAACATAACATATGTCAAACGGCTAAATAAATAAGTCTACTTAAATAAAAGCAACTACGGGTAACTAAAGCCAAGCATCCACTAGCTCTCAAATAGCTACCCGCCTCACGAACAAGCTACCAAGTTCTCCAATCAACACCTAACCTGACACAACACATTTTCACAAAACAAGTATCAGCTTTTTAAGGCTGAGTAAGATAACAGGTTAGTACAGATCAAGGATTGCCAATTAAAATATTTCATAAGAAATTACCTCACGCATACATATAGGCACAATAAGCACAACCACATACACAAACACATAAGGATTATCAAATCCTATGATGTGCCTAGCAATCCTCAATAATCCACTTTAATTCACTTTGTCCACTTTGAACTACTTAAATCCACTTTATCCACTTTGATCCACTTTAGGTTATGCCAATTATTTTCTACTTATAAGGTTGTGTGTAGGCGGTCATAAGACCTCACAGGGAACCTCACACCCGACTTGATGGGTAAACCTTTCGGTGGTCCATC
>JAOXNX010000032.1:8494501-8505247 GCA_028566075.1 Solidago caesia
GGGAGGGCTTTTTATCATTAAAATATTTATGTGTGTGCAGCATATATAATGTTAACAGCATATAACATTTTCCCAATTAATTATAGTATATGTCAAGTGTATAAAAACATTAACTACTTAGATTTGTATATTCCAAATAACTGAATAAGACAAAATTATAACTTATAATGGCAGAAGGGAAACCTTTATAGAATTTGGCTCTTGGCAATACTTTGTTTTAATGCAAATCGATTCATGCTTTTTTAATAGTGATTAGTCAGCAAGTAATAAGAGCGAACTATGTGTTCCACAATGCAAAACCCTGTAGCACGTTAAGTGTTTGTAATGGTTACACCACCACATCAAGGTGGTATGACACATTAACGCTACATTACCATTAACGTTATATCACATCCTTAACAATAACCTCAAAAACTAGACTTCACAAAACCCACAACTAGACCTCACAATACCTCATTACCCTCTCAAACCAAAGAAAACAAAATATATATAAAGATATCATCCGTACGCTTTACCTATCATCCGTACTGTTTGTCTCACATCAAGCTTTTATTTTATTTTTTCATTTCGTCACGTACATAAAACAGCGTGAGAGCAGCAACATGCTGTTGTTGTTCCCATACTTTACCCGATATATATATATATATATATATATATATATAAACGACCCCATCCTTCACTCGGCTTCAACACACCCAACGTTAGGCCAACGACACCCGAACGATGCCGACTCCTTAATGGAAGACTCATGATGCCGGGGTTGTTGGGCCTCCACGCCTACGACACCACCACCATTACGAATACTTTGAATCCAACAAAAAAAGAAGAAAGAAAAAAATTACACGTCTGAATTTTGCAAAAATTATAAATTAATACGCGTCACATAAATATTAAAAGATAGCCCCACATAATGGGGTAAGGGCATATGTTATAAAATATATTCACTACCTCTTCCACAATCTCAATCCAACTAACCAAAAGGAATCCCACCTCAAAACTCAACTCTTCTTCAACTTCTTATTCTTATATACTTTCACACTTTAATTTCATCTTTAAACAGAACAAAACCATATACAAAAACAATATCATCTTTGTTAGCCACAAATTTCTGATCAATCTGACTGGTTTGTTTCGAGTTTTGGGTGTGATGGGTGTGAGCACCAGGTGTTCCCATACTTCCCACATCACTGAGATCATCATCACAAGCTTCTTTCGGCACAAGAATATTTAAACAAAAAATTCATATATTTCATAATTCAATAAGGTTATAAGTTGTTATTAATCCAAGTTTGACCCACAAATCTTTATGGTTGATTGAAAAGTATTCAGGTTTATAAGTTGTTGTAAGTATAAAAGGGTTGACATGGCAGCTCGGAGTTTTCTTTATGGTGGTGGTGGTGGTGGTGGTCAAGGAACAAACAAAAGGCTTCATGGCTCTTCTATTCTTAATCCTCTTGATTCTTTCTTTGTTTCAAGATCCTCTCATTTCCAAGGTAAATATATATTGCTTAATATATAAACGGATGAAGTTTTTTCTATTCAGGTTATATTGAAAGACGTGTTTTTTATTTAGATTTACGCAGTCTAATCTGGATATCTTATGGCTGTTTCCAAACCTTTTCATGGTCACCCCACTATTATACCTAGCGAAATTCGAACATGATATGTTGTAAAGATATCAGGATGTTATCCATTAGCCCACTTGAAGATGGTTATATTGTTTAATATATGTTATGTTATATATATCATACATATATATCTTGCTATTTTTTAGTTTATAAGTTGAGTTTTTGGATTATGTGTTGATTAGTTTTAGATCTAACTGTGTATATCTGAAATGGTATATGATTGTTTCATGATGATTTTATTTTTGTCCTAATTGGTCAATTTATTATTTATCTTTTTGATGCTTCCTTACGACAAATGAATAACTTTTTAGTAAATTGTAACTATTTGAGGTTTTCAGTTTTTGACTCAATGATTAAATATAATTTGCTCATCTAATGACAATAAACCAAGAGTATTATTCTTGATCTATATATGAGTTATACATATGTTGACCTTATTTGATAAAGTCTATTTATTACTAGAAACATGAATAATGGATCTTGGTGGTTGACTTTTATGATCAATACTTAATTTGATCAAGAAACTTAACTAGTTGACTTTTGTTGTTCTTCATGGAAATGGGTCTTAATAACCAACAATTTCCATCAGATCTTCTGCTTTTTCCTTTTAATTGTTCAAAATGTGTCTGATTTTCGATACTTTTAGGTTCCCGGTCAATGGTTAGTTTTGAAGATAGAGGAAGTGGATCTAGGGGCCAATTTTTTCAGTCATTTGATCACGAAGACAATGGAGATGATGAATATGATGATTACTTGCACCAACCTGAAAAGAAAAGGCGGCTCACAGTTGATCAAGTGCGGTTCTTGGAGAAAAGTTTTGACTTAGATAACAAACTAGAGCCAGAACGCAAGATCCAGCTTGCAAAAGAGATCGGATTGCAGCCTAGGCAGGTTGCAATTTGGTTTCAAAATCGTCGAGCACGCTGGAAGAATAAGCAACTAGAGAAAGACTATGATGATCTGCAAGAGAATTACAATAAACTTAAAGCCCACTATGATAATCTTGTTAAAGAGAAGGAAAAACTGAAATCCGAGGTACTATTAACAGAAATAGTTGCACCAAATAGCAACATGCTTTAACATTTTTGTGAATTATAGTAACATACTTTCACAAAATTATACTGCTATTAGTTAACCATATATAGAAATAAAACTTTGCTTATTTTAGTTTCATTCTTAAAGTCTACGAAATTTAAGTGATCTCTTGTTTTAGGTTGAGGAATTAAGCGATAAGTTGATTCTACATGAGAAGGGAACTTCGGATTCCTCAAGCACTAAAAGCCCGTTTGAGCCACAACTATACGAAACAACTCTTGATCATGGGTGTGAGGAAAATTTATCCAAAAACACGAGCACGGTATATGGGCAAAACAATACCATCACAGAGAAAAGCGCCGTGGTTGACAAAGAGGTTTACACATCTCTCTTAGAACAAGTTGATTCATCGTATGTGTATGAACAAGAACAAAGTGATGGATCATTGGATGAAGAAAATAACTTAAGCACAATGTTTCAACCTTTGGTGGATGATTACACTTTACCAAAGATCGAAAATGGCGGATACGCAGAGCCACATTCTGCGAACTCTTATTATCTTGGGCTCCCTGAAGATGATCAAGCCTTTGGTTTTTGGTCATATTGAGTCAACTCAGTAAAACTAACTCAATTGAGGTTCAGTAACTCAATGATGTTGGTTGTTTGTGATTTACTTGTACTATATGTTTGTATTCTAAGGTTTATGTTTGCCATTACCTAAAAAATAAGCGATAATAACGTTGTGAATTATCCAGATAATTATTTGTAAACTATGTTGTGGTGGTATGTATTTATTTTGCACGAGTAGTTTGTATAAATTTTGTTAGTTTAATCAATATATGGACGAAATATCATTTTGATAGAAGAGTCACCTTATACGACCCGATATTTTGTAAGATTTTGTTATTTATGGTTCTTACCGAGTGACGGCTTTGAATAACATTCATTAAAACATTGTAAATAAAAATAAGGAAAATGATTAATGTGTCTAATTTGTATGCCTAAAGATAGGCCTAAAAAGGAGATCAAGACATGTGGCAAGATCAAAGGTAAAGATGATGAAAGAGAATTAGTGGAAAACATGTGTCATGTAATGTATGAATTATGCATGTTTTTAGGCATATGAATTATGCATATATATCATTACTCTAAAAATAAATGTCATCTAAAAAATATCATTTACAACCAGTTACTGTGTCTTATCTTATATTTTTAAGGGCTATGAATAATGAACTCATAATTTTTGTATCATTATAGGTTGAATTTAAACTTTTAAGTTCCTAATGGCTTTATTTAATTCTTATAGTTACATTTTGTATCACCGCTCACCCCTGCCACAAATGACCGTTAATTGGGCTCTAGTCACTCATATGCATGTACAATCCCTATCACAAACGACCGTTAATTGGGCTCTGTTAAGTCACTCATATGCATTGTACATGAGGATATTTTAGTCCTTTTATAATAATGGTCTTCTCACCACCTTGAATAAAAAGACCTCTTCTTCATTTATATTCTTCATTTCTCATATTTTCTCCAAAATACATAAATCTAAACAAAACAATTCGTTTACATACATAAAATCTGAGTCTATCTAAACTAAATTATTTACCACACACTTTTCACTTCATTTCCTAGACTTGTACATCTTCTATCCTTGATCTAAAATAAGTCATTTACCACAAACACCTTTTATCTCGCCAGAAAATATCGCCGGAAAACATAACACCCTCGCATACATAACCTGCGCAGCCACCCTCGAAGACCTACACGACCACCGCCGCAGCTACCACCACACGCACACACAAACTTTTAGAAAACACCTTCGCCGGAGACCTACAACAGGTTGATTATCTAGTCTCTATCCATCCCTCGAAATTCCCTTGACTGATTATATGGTAACGAATCTAGATCCTAAAGTGTGGCGGTTCGTGTGACCGGTAGTCGGAGCTACCTTCACCATCTACGCCGATGATCAGAACTGTCAAGGACGGCTTAGACATGGGGCAAGCCGCACGACCTTCCGAGGCCCGATTTTTAAATTTTTTTTATATATTTATATATGTAATTGACTAAGTGCAAAATCCTAAACATTTTTATCTTTGACTTTGACTTCGTCATTGGTGAATCGTTAAATTCTATAGTTTCACCGTTAGTTGATTCTTGACGTCATTAGTTGCTTAAATTGCTAAGTAATTAAGTGTTAATAGTTAGATGGTTGATGTGGTGATAGATTGAGTTGTTAGTGATTATGAGATGTTATAATGGTTTTCGGTTTACCTTTAAGTGCTCGGTTTCCCAGTTCGTTAGTTAGAGTATTAAAGGTCATTATATTTAAGTTAGGGGGCATTTTGGTCATTTAGCTTTTAATTCTAGGTCTAATTAGGGTTAGACAACCCTAATCCCTCCTCATTCTTCAGATTTCTCTAATCATTTCCATTGATTTCGGGTCGATTCATGATCGTTTAGGGCTTGTATTAAATCTTGTAATCTTCCATCAAGTATGGTTAGCAATAATTATTAATTTTTTTTTAATCATTGTAACCTATTCAATTCATTCATACCCGGTCTTGATTGGTGAGCGGTTGATTATAATCATTTTGTTATTAGAATCGGTGATTTCAGGTTATCCGGTAATTTTTGTAGCAACTGTGTGGTGTCTTGAGGATTCCTACAGGTATGAAAATATTATTAGTGATAAAATGATGATTCAATAGTGTTATTATTGGTGTCACATCTAGTCTTGAATCTTAGTAATCGATTGTTGTTGACTTCATTTGTTTTCGTCGATTCGGGTAACGTAAAATGTTAATCGTTGTTTTGAAAATCATTTGAGTGATAATTGAAGGTTTCAAGCCATAAAATTGACTCCTCATATAGTGTATTTTAATGTGAAAAATCCTTGGGTGGTGATTCAGAATAATTGGTTTTAATTCGAAGCAAAAATGGAAAAAAAGAGTGCTCGTCGGGGCCAGTTACGACATGAACAAGAATGGTCACGACGCAATTGGGGAGCATAGGTGAAAAAAGGTGGGTTTTGGGATTGGTCACATCTCAACTAAGGTCTAGAACCTTATGTTGACCCCGTTTGACTCTTTATTGATCGTACTTTCATTCTAGGTTGTTGGGAACTCTTATTTGAGTATAGTAAACCACTCTTTAAGTGGTGTGAAGCTCGGCGAGGTAAAATAACTTCCTTTTGTCACAAGGAACACAACGCGAACTTAGTTTTCATAATAAATGATTGTTAAAGCCCCTTCATACGTATGTTGAGTTGTGGGAACTTATGGGAGGGCTTAAGGTTGATAAATATGCATGCTTTGCCTTACTTAATAGTAGTTTCTAATGATAGGGATGCTATGATGTTTGAGATGATTGAATTGATGTGCTATGTTGTTGATATGGTTGTATAACCTTGAGATTGATATGTTGATGAGAGGACTGTAAGACGATTATTGGTTATTGATGTTTGTGTAGATTGATATGATTGAAATGTTGAATATGATTGAGATGGTTAATGGTTTGTTGATTGCTTGGATTGTACATATACAGTTTACTAGACTTGGTAGGTTTTTCATGTCACGTGCACGATAGGGGCCCTAAAAGATGTTTGTGTGTTGATCTTTGATGTTGATGTTTGATACTCGAGTATAACTGACGTTTGAAAGTGTTGAGATCAACCCATGCTACCCCTCGCCGGGGGCTAGTGTGTTGACATTTGCTGACGTTTGGGGTATTCATGATAACTCACCTACGACTCAGTCACGTTTGCTAGAGTTTGTCGTGGTGGTTAGGACTGGCCACCTTGGTGTTTGTAGCGACTTACTCATGGATTTGGTTATTCCTATCCATAACGACGCCGATGGACCACCGAAAGGTTTACCCATCATGTCGGGTGTGAGGTTCCCTAAAGGTTAATTAAACGCCTACTCACAACCTATGTTTGCTTAGAGTGACATAAGTCACTTACCTTTGTTGTGGCATAACCTATTGTTGTGACGTTTGAGATCCTTGTGACCTTTGTGATGTTTGTTTATGTTTGATGAGGCTGCTAGGCACATATAGGAACATGATATTCCTATTGCTTACTGTTGTTGACGTTTGATGAGATTGCTAGACTCATATAGGGATATCACATTCTTGTTGTTATATGTCGTTGATGTTTGTTGTTGCTTGACATACGTATGCTCGTTAGAAAAGATGTTTGAACTAGCAAATGTTTCATACAATCTTAGTTATCTTACTCGGCTTTTAAAGTTGACACTTGTTTGTTGAAATGTTGTGTTTTTTGGGTTGAACGTTGACGATGCTTAGATTGGGGCATGTGTAGATGTTTGCAATGATGAAGACTTTATTTAGCCATAGTCTTGCCTCATTTATCTAGACGCTTGTTTATTATGTCGTGACTACTTTCTTATGTTGGTTGTAATTTGAATGTGGAATTCTTGGACTGTCGTTGTGATGAGTAACACCAAAACCTTTCGTTAACATTTCCGTTAGGAAATGATTAAGTTTTAATGGTACGTTTCCACAATCGTTGTTATTTATTTTAAAGTTTTTGGAAATCCATATTTTTAAAAGTTGGGTGTTACACTAAGCCCATTAAATATGTGAAAAACCTATCAATCATTTATAAATTAAATCATGTAACTTAGCCCACTAAAAAGTTACCTACACATCTTTTGTGGATCGTCAATAAAAAAATATCGTACTTCGGCTTCTTTTTTTTTCGAGACATGCAGGATTCTTTCATTGTCACATGTAGTTTTACTGTATCTTTTTATTGGAAGCAAGCAAAATATTTTAATAAACAATGTGACTATGCAAGAAAAGTCAAATAAAAGAATGACAAGGGCCATCGTCATGGAAGGATTTATCTAAGTAAAAGTCACATAGTCGATTTAACACGATCCGTGCTAACATATGGGTTCAATTAACCACACAATCTATATATACTTATAAATCGTGTATCTATTAGCTACTATATCCATGCATAACCTGGCTCTGATACCACTGTTGGCATTTTATTAAAACATACAACTAGTTTGTATTGAAAACGAATGTTCATCATTCATGAAGGTTTATAAAATAATTTCTTAAAGTAAAAGGGATAAAAGTGTTAATAATTAAAACCTTTTAATTATAAAATACATGTAACTTTATCAAAAATTAATTATGTAAAACCAAAAATTAATCAAGTTAATTTGATGAATATAGAATTAATCTAATTAATTAATTTAATCTAATTGAATAACTAATCGAATTAATTTGTCAACAATTAATTTAATTAATCTAATTAATTATAAATGCGGAAGCTAACTAATAAAACAATTAAATAATTTTAATTCCCTAACAAAGATCATACATGCATGCAAATATAGCAAGCTAAAATAGTAAGCAAAAGAGTAAGCGATACTACCCTCTTAGATGATTACCAAAATAATAACTCTTGTCACGAAAAAGAATCTAAGTGTAGAACGTCTCAAGAAGTTTACACACACGAACAAATCACAAATGCTAGCTAGGTGCTAGCCACAACTTGAATCGAATACAAATACTCGAAGCTAAAAATATTAGACTAGCAACAACAACATGTATATATATATATATATAAACAAATATCAACTAGCAAGAAACTAGTGATCAAAGGTACAATTACAAGAGAAAAATCTAGAAAGCAACAAACAACTCAATCTAGACTCTACCCGAAGTTTAACTGCTAAGATTGCAAAAAGGTTGGAAAAAACTTGCGCCAATTACAGTTGCTTGAGACACAAGAAAAAACCTCATCAACAAGGGCCGAGCCACCGGTTTTCACTTTGTGATATTTTTGATGCAATCCCATACAAGCTCCGAGGACCAACAAAAGGAACCACACCAACCGAACTAAACAAGTGCAAAGTAAAAACGACAAAGCAATCCCACTTACACATCAAAAAAAGGATTTAAGACCCACTTGTCCCAAACAATCTTTGACTTCTTATCACGGCTGCTAATCCACTAGAAAGCATAATTAACGATCAAGTGAAAAATAGCGGAACTACTCTCTCGAACATCGTCATGAATCAAAGTATTCCTAGCCTTCCAAATACGCCACCACCAAACAAAGATGATAGCCTGAGTTCTGATTCGATGAGTAGCCAACATGCCCAAGTTGTAACACCGTTGAAGAACACTATCAGGTGTGCTGTTAGGAATAGCGCGACACAGCCAAGAAGAAAGCAAAGACTTGGTGTCCGCCACTAGTTTGCACAAACCAAAATTATGATCAATAAACTCCACACCATGTCGACACACTTGACAATTCACCGAAGTAATGTCAATACCTCTAGGAAATAAGTTAATAGAGGTAGGAAGACAATCTCTTATAAGTCTCCAAATGAAAAGGTTTACTTTTTTTGGGACAAGTTTATTCCAAATTGTGAATACATTACCATTACTAGATAGAAGCTGTCGATCAATAGCCTTTCGTAAACAAGAGATAACGAAATCATGCTTTCCATCCAGATGCCAAATCCAGTTGTCCCTCTCATCAATATTAACAGTAACGTTGGAAAGAAGAGCAAGCATTTGTTGTAGAGCCTCGATCTCTCTTTCAAACCTAAGTTCCCTTCGCCAATTCCAATTCCATTGCCCCATTTAACAGAAACTGACATCCGAGGCGTGTAGCCGAGGGAAAGCAGAAGCTAACGAGGCATTACCACACCAAGTATCCTTCCAGAAATTAATCGTCTCCCCATTGCCTAACTTCCTAGTGATGACATTATAAGGAATTGAAGGAATATCATGAACTTCATTTACCACTTTAACAACAGAACTCCACACCCCTTTATTTTTCGCACATATAATGGAGAAACATTCATGACCGTGAATAGTAGACAATACTCTTGACCACAAACTACTAGGATTATTCAAACCCCTCCACCGCCACCTATATAATAGAGCATAATTGATGGCTTTCAAGCTACCGAAACCCACGCCCCCTCTATCTATCTCAGCAAGAACAACATCCATTTAACCCATGGAATCTTTCTTTTATCTTTCGAACCACCCCCAAAATAAAAAGCTCTTAATGATTCCATAATATTATTTACTTTCTTAGGCGTTTTGAAAATCGATAAGTAATAAATACCAATAGAGCCCAACACAGAAGAAATGAGGGTAGATCTTCCACCGATAGACAACAAATTAGCTTTCCACTTTGATAGCCGTTTTTGAAATTTCGATATGATAGGTTCCCAAGTGCTCACTCTAGAAGGACTGCCGCCAATAGGAATGCCCAAGTATTTAAACGGTAAAAAATAAAAAATAAAAAAAATATTAGACTAAGGAGCTAGTCAAAAATCTCTACCAATGGGGTGAATTTCGACCAAGCTAAGGAGGAAGAGAATTTAATTGATTAAATCAATTAATTATTATTCTTAATATATCTCTTATTAATTATCATTGAAAGACAAAGAAAAGACCTCTAATTATAGGGATAGAGAAACCTTAAACTTCTTACTTTTTCTAATGTGGGATGAGATAAAAAAAAATCCCTATTCCCCCTACCCCCTCTTGTGCGTCGCCGACCTAGAGCCCTTCCCATGGGATGTGCCAAACGGGTTGGCCCATGGTGCTTTGGCGCTCGACCCGATTTTGACCCGTTTCTCGGTTTTAGCCCTTTCGTCATTTCCAAATCTATTTTTGGCAGCTTTTATAATTTTTGCATGTTCAATTAGCATTTCAATGTTCTTCGCGTGCGACCCTTCTTGGATCATATATAAATGACCGTATAGTTTCTGTAACACCCCGCCGGAGGCGGAAACGCTAGATGCAACATTAAGAAAATGCGTAATGGAATTATACAGAGGAACTATATGAACACGTATTTTAAGAACAAATTTTCATACAATAATTTGAATACAAAACAAAGTGGATCCCAATATCGGGATAAAAGCCGAGGCATCGTGCCCGAGTCTATCATTTACAATGCAGCAACAAATCCTTAAGTCCAGCTAATTCTTCAGTCTCTAAGTCCAATATATCATCCTTTAGAGCAACCTGAAAAGATACTTGAACAAGTCAACACTAGGTTGGTGAG
>JAOXNX010000032.1:8505347-8517911 GCA_028566075.1 Solidago caesia
GGTTATAAGGAAAATTACAAGAAACCTGAAATTAGTAGCAAATAATGTTTTTGTATCTAATGAAATGTAAAAACAATAAATTATACTGTAATAAATCAAAATTTTGGATGTCAAATTGTAAGAAAAGCAAAAGGTTATGAGGAAAATTGTAAGAAACCTAAAGTTAGGTACAAATTATGTTTTTGCCCTAATAAACAATAAAAACAATCTTCTTTTAAATTTATATAATAAATTGCAATAAATCAAAATTTTGGGGGTCAAATTGTAAGGAAAGCAAAAGGTTATGAAAAAAATTGTAAGAAACCTAAAGTTATATGTTTTTGTCCCTAATGAACAGTAAAAACAATCTTTATGTTTTTGTTAATAACAAATTATGTTTTTAATGTTAATGTTAATGTTAATAACAAATTATGTTTTTGTCCTTAATGAACAGTAAAAACAATCTTCTTTTGGATATATGTACAATACAAACAATTTTATTATATTTGCTAATCAGCTAGCAAGCTTGCTACTATTTGTTATTTTGCAATGTTTCTATTTATTTTATTTTCATATGATCAGGGTTTATCTTAAAATTTACTTTCCATGAAGTTCAGGCTGTTTACGAGTATTAAATTGGTTAAGCTAATGGGAATAACATCAGTGTTGCTAGCAGCACCTAACTAGATGTTGTTGTTCACTTGTTCCTATTTAATTTCTTCTTTTATTAATACTGAAATTTATTGATTGTACACATAATATTCCTCTTTTAAAAGATTTGAAAGGAGGCAACACATATGATAGGTGCTATTAATCTAACTTACCTAGAATTTTGATCAACTAATCGAAGTAATTGGAACAAAGCGACAATCATGTGGATTTTGATCAACCGTCTTAGCCACGTACTATACTCTAAGTCGATTTTGATCTTCAATTTCAATTTTGATTCATTTATCCACCTTCAATATTGTGTCACGAGAGTCTATTACTTTAAAATGCAAAAACTACAAACAATTAAATACTTAAATTTAGAATGTAATTTTATTTGTAAGTATCTATTTCCATTTCATTTTTTTTATATACATTATTTCTGTATAATAAACAGTTGTACAATATGCATTATTTATTGTAAAGTAAGAGGTGCTAGGAGAAGGAAGGTGGAAGTAGGAGCACCTATTTATTTTATTAATCATATGAAACAAATACTTGGCGGTCACATCTTCATAACTAATTGCCTGCCGACAATTTTAGTAGACAGCTTCACAATTTTAGTGGACAACTTCACAAGTGATCATCATGTTTCCTTGCAACTAGAGTTTTTCAATTTAGTGGTGTCATTCTTTCGAAAGGTTATGTCATTTTCAAAACAATGTCCATTGGTTTTGTTCAGCAAAAGAAATAATAAAAATAAAATAAAATAAAAAAATCCAGTTTCCAGATTGTCTTTGTTTATTGTTCTATTTTTGCTTTAAAAGTTACATGACTTCTATTTTTTGAACTGCCAAAATTGTATGACTATCAATGTTCATAACACAAAAAAAAGTTCTAATGTTATGTTATAAAGGGCTAGTATTGGCCGAACTAGGGCTGTCAATGGGTCCGGGTTCGGGTTGACGGGTTTGGGTTAACGGGTCAAAAATCTTGACCCACAATCTGCCAACCCGAACCCAACCCACCAACCTGAAAACAACTGGGTTAGCGGGTTGGTGGGTCATGTTTCGGGTTGGCGGGTTGATTTCAGGTTAAACAGGTCATATGGGTTGTGGGTTGACGGGTTGATTTCAGGTCAAATGGGTTGTGGGTTGGGCCGTTGGCTGGTCAAATGGGTTGGTGGGTCGACCTACTAAAAAAATTATATAAACCAAAAAAATTTTCGGGTCGACGGGTCGAGATTTCACAACCTTATCCCTTTTTTTTCGAATCGGGTTTCGGGTTAGATCGAGTATTGACAGTCCTATGTCGAACACCTCATAGGGATTAGGGAAGATAAATATGTTGGTTTTAAAGTCGTTAGATTTAGAATTGCATTGCAAATGAAGCATATTCGGCCGAAGGTATATTAATAAAACTTCTACGGTTCAAAATATATATATATTTGGATATGTAGGTTAACATTTAAATGAATTGACAACTACAGAGATATATTTTCTATGGTAGTAATTTCGTCATTTTGTGAATATGACGGCTAACCCGTTCTAGCCACAAGGTTTGATGCATGTGTATCGTATGTTTGATGGTGGTGTAATCTTACAAGGAAGTGACAGTATTGACATGTAATAGATAAATCAAAAGCAAGGCTGCTAAACTTTGCTATAGGGATAGAGCAAAATGTAAGTATTGATCATGTTACGGGAAATTGGTACCAAATTTCAAGTAGGACCGGGACCGGGACCGGTCTATTTTTGGTGGTTTCCGAAATTGATACCAAGAAATTACCAACAATACTGGAAAATACCTATACCAAGTCATATGGAACTGGGATTGGTATAATGTTTTGATGATTTTTAAAACGGGTACCGTCGGTACCGGAATCGATACGGGAAGGTATCAGTCTCATGCCCATACTAATTTTCTAAGCGTGGCTCGTCAATGTAAGGAGTCGATCAAAGTGATAATAAGTCACATGGTATTCAACCCATTATTGATTATACTCCAAGAGAAATTTGTGTCCCCACTAAGAATAACTGGTGGGAGTAGAGAAGTTGGTCGGACCACTCCAATTTTTACAGAAGTAGGTTTTTTCGGTGTTTTCCAAAAATAGCTTACCACCACCTTGAAATAGATTATATAAGACTATCTTTAAGACTTTAACTTACCATACTGAAACTTAGTGTATTAGCGTCACATTAACAAAACACTGACTTATATGTAACACCCTGTTTTACTTACTTATAACATCCTGTTTTGTAAAAATATGAATTTCAAAAAACTTTTTAACTTTAAATCATCACACCATTAACAAAATGCGGAAGCAACTTGTAAAATCCCAAATGATTCCTAACGGAATCATAAAACATAATAAATGTCTCTTAAATGTGTTACCGACATAGTATCATCACAATAATTCTCATGAAATCCCCAATCAACCTCAATAAATACAACCAGCATGATAATGACTTAAGTCACTAAACGGCTAAATAAATAGTCTACTTAAATAATGCAACTATGGGTAACTAAGGCCAATGTTCATAAGCTCCAGTAAAAATTACCCATCTCACAAGCAAGCTACCAAGTCACCGATCAACATCGAACCTGAGGGCACGACACATTTTCACAAAACAAGTGTCAGTTATTAAAGCTGAGTAGGATAACAAGTTAGTATAAATAAATGATTTTCATTTAAATCACTTTTGCAAAACAACTCATGCATACATAAAGGCACAATCACCAATCAACATAAACAACATAATTAGGATTATCAAATCCTATTATGTACCTAGCAATCCTCCAATAGCGCCAATAGCCATATAATTGCATAATATCACCAATTACTACATAACTGCATAATATCACCAATTACTACATAATTGCATAAGCTACATAAATCACCCAAAGGTTATGCTATTAAAAGCTACATAAAAAAGTTGTATGAGGCGGCTGCATAGCCAAATAGGGAACCTCGCACCCGACTTGATGAGTAAACCTTTCAGTGGTCCATCAATGTCGTTATGGATAGGCATAACCAAATCCATGAGAAAACCGTTAACACCTGGTGGTCAACCACACACACCCGGAATACTCTAATCACCTAGTTGTATTCACAAGAGAACATGATCAGTGCCCCCAAGTGACACCATAGCACACTCCGTCTAAATAGACGTCATGTGGGTTAAGCTTAACTCTTACACCAATACTCGAGACTTTCACCAAATAAAATATCACCAATTATTTCACCATATTCTACATAATAGATTTAGGGTCCTTTAACGTGCACGTGACATGGCAACTTAATCATGTCTGGTATACTATGTGTACAAGTCCACATAAATGACACACTTTAATCTACTTAAATACCACATAATTATCCACATAACACACAATAATTATTATCACATTAATTATCTACATAAAATGAAACGCCACTTAACGAAATAGAATAAAAGAGATTGAGATGTTACAATTACCTCTTCCTTAAAAGGATTCTGTCCTCAGAATCTACTCAGCAACAAATAAATGCAGGTAACGATCACCCATCGCTTCCTCGGTCTCCCACGTCAAACTCTCTTCTTTAGAATGTCTCCATTTGACTAATACAATGTCAGTTACCTTCTTATGAAGCTTCCTCTGGTCAACCACACACACCCGGAATACTCTAATCACCAGGTTGTATTCACAAAATAACATGATCAGTGCCCCCAAATGAAGCCATGGCACACTCTGTCTAAATATACGTTATGTGGGTTAAGCTTAACTCTTACACCAATGCTTGACTTTCACCAAATAATATATCACCAATTATTTTACCATATTTCACATAATAGATTTAGGGCCCTTAAACGTGCACGTGACATGACAACTTAATCATGTCTAGTGTACTATGTGTACAAGTCCACATAAATCATTCACAACACATTCAGAAGCTACATAAAGCATTAATATAGTAATTAAGCTTATACCACTAAACTATGCAACATAAACCCCATGATTAACCTCCCACATGTATCCCACACCCAACATATGCATGAGATAGTTTAAATATCATAAAATGGGGAGTAATTATCAAATCTATGTTTTGTTGTGTCCCTCGTGTGTTAAAAGTAATTATCTTATCTTCCAAGATGAACAACAAGCACAAACGACTTTACCGTGTACACAACATGTTCCCAACAACTTATAAACACATAAATATCATCATTCGGTGCTAAATAAACATCTCAAAGTTCCCTAAACCCAATTGTAACTTAACCCCATGAATATAGGTCAAAAGAGCATGAAAACAACCCCAAATAACCACCAAAGCAAGATTTGCGTCGCAAACCAGAGATCGGAAAATCTGGCCAGGCCAAAAGTTGCCCTCAGAACTTTTGCCCGACCAGCCAACAACTCTTTCGTATTCACTCCAATTCCAATCCAATCGAATCCAATCGCCAACCAAGACATTTACACATAAAAATAGACCATTTTAAGGTACAATTGATGGTTTGACACCATCAATTGATCTATGGATGATTTACCATTAACAACGATTAATTTTAACACCCATAAACTCTTGAAATCGCCAATTGAATCAATGTAACCTCTATGAATCCTAAGACCAGAAATGAACACATTGATTAAATGAAATTGGACATAATTGAATAGAGATTACAATATATACCTGTAGGGAATGATCTCTCACCAATTTTACACTCAAAGGAGGTGGCTAGGGCTTCAAGGTGGTTATTCTTTTGATTAAGAAATATGAAACGAGACTAATGACACTCCAATTAGAACCTTAACCGGTTGTCCCAACATGCCAATTGTCTAATTTGACATTACTTAATGTCCACAATATCACCATAACTCCAATTAACGACCGATATCACTAACGGAAACACAACACGGGTTTTCTACTAAATGACACACTTTAATCTACTTAAATATCACATAATTATCCACATAACACATAATAATTATTATCACATTAAATATCTACATAAAATGAAATGCCACTTAACAACAGGTCAACATTGACTAACGGCCAACGTTAAATAAATAGAATAAAAGAGATTTGGATGTTACATTACCATACTGAATCACTTTTGTCATTAACCTACACTGAAATCTCAGTTTATTAGTGTCACATCATCATTTATAATAAATAAAAAACACATTATGTTAAATTAAAAGACACATTTTATTAAATTAAAAAATACATTTAATTTAATTGATAATAAAATACATTAATAAAAAGAATAACAAATACATTAATTAAAAAACATTAAAAACCAGTTTGTAAAGAATTCAAACTTTAAGGGCTAAAAATTGAATTTAATAATAAAAATAAAATTTAAAAAGAAGAAGAAGGGCTACATAGTCTCGGCTGTCTTCTTCTTCTTCCTTAATATACACAGAACCCACACATATGTATCAAAAACACACACAACCAAAATCTTTTTTTTGTAGAAGTCGATACCCAGTAAAAAAAGAAGAAAAATATTAAACAAATCCAATACGTTGATATTCACTAAAGTGGTAGTCACCGCACCAACCCAATGCGCCAAGGAATACGCCGACACTTTTAACCCAATATGCCGGAATCTCGACGTATTGGAATGAATACGCCGGCAAATACTTTGGGGTTAAAGTTGGTCTAATATAAATTGCTCACCTTTTTTGTGCAATAGTGAAAGTCATGATGTTTATAATTGAGTCGATATGTATAAGTCATAAAGTTGTTAAAGTTAGTGAAAAATCTTGTAAAAAGTCAAATATGTAGATAATGTTCTAAAATAAAAAAAAATACTTTAAGGTATAAAATGATGGTTAGTGTATAGTGGAAATCTAGTGTGAATCATAATAGGAACTATGTGCAAAAATAAGACATGACTTGTTTAAAATAAAATATAAAATAAAATTACACATCAATAAAGATTTACATATTGTTTTCGAATTCGAGAATTTAAGACTGTGTGTAGTGGCGAGAAAAGGGCCCCGACGCCGCCCTTTCCGCCGGTTTGCCGCCATGAACAGGCCCCGAAGGGCGGAAATGGAAAAAAAAATTTGGTTCCCGGCATGAACTTGACGCCCAAAAATGTTTGAGAGTTTCAAAAATTCAGCCGTTGGAACGGCTATATTTCAAAAAAAAAAGTTTTTTTTTGTTTTTTTTAAACCTTTTACTCTATTTATTCTAACATTTTTTACACACTATATCTTCTATCTTTCTTTCTTTCTCTCTATATTTTACACACTCTATCCCACGGCCAAAAAATCAAGAACGAGTTCATCAGGGGGTCCACAAAGCACTGAGTCGAATGCGAGGATAAACATCGACCTAAACGAAACCGAAGAAGAGGGGGAAACGAATCGGTATATCCGACCGATTGGGATAGACGCGGCTAAAAAGGCCGCGTACGGGGGTTCTAGTTCATCCGGCAAGGCTGTGTATTCGGATGAGTTTGAGAGGTTGGGGGAGCGGATTGATGGTTTGATGAACATCGGCAAGCAGCGTGTGGAGTTGGGAAAAGAGCGGCTTCAGTTGAAAAAGGAAAAAGAACAGCAGGAAAAGGAAAGAGTCGAGCAGGAAAAACAGAAGGAGTTGGGGGACGATTTGAAGATTTTGCAAACTGACTACAGTCATCTTTCTGGGCTCGAGTGTCAGTTGACCGAACAACTTAAAAAACGAATCATGGAGAAATATGGGTATAATAATTAGTTTTATGTATTAGTTTAGGTTTAATTTTAAAAATGTAATGGATTTATGTATTTTAAGTTTTATGTATTTTAAGTTTTATGTATTTATTAGTTTTATGTATTTATTAGTTTTATGTATTTTTATTTTGTGTTTATTAAAAAAGAAAAAAAATAATAATAAGGGATGCCCCAAAAAGGGATGTCTCACTCCCACAAAAAGGAGGGGCATCCATTTGGGGGAGGCACCGCCACATGACGGAAGACGCCCCGTGGATTTGGTTGATTGTGTGTGCGAGACTTGACAGTTCGAGACCTTGTACTTTGACTCTTATTGTTCAAACGTTTTTCAGGTGAGTTTCGTAGCTCCTGCTTTCTAAGTGTTTTGGGGTGAAAAGCATACAAAAATGTTTTCTAACAGATATTTGATTTTTGTTTACATTACGTACAATATTGTGTTATACTTTGAGCTGTTGTTAGAGTTACGGTTCAGGTTCAGGTTCATGTTCATGTTCATCACTTGGTACCAAGTTGGCCTGCATTAGGGGATCTGTATTGATACTACGATGAGTGCGATAGTATCTGTCTCGGCCATATGTTTACGTGTTCTTTATGTGTTATGTGTTTGTATGTGGAATGCGAGACGATTGGTAGGTAACTCTAGCTCAATGTATATTGTACAAGAACTTATCATGTTCATAACGTTTTCGACAGGTTTCATGATCATTATCGAAGTTGTTTTCTAAAACCCATGAACTCACCAACCATGTGTTGACTTGGTTTAGTATGCTTTTCAGGTGATCAAGCTAGACGTGATTGATGGCGTAGAAGCAGGAAATTTTGGATCAAGGACGACGCATCTTTTGTTAGATTAATTCAGGGATATGCGCGTTAGTTAGCGTTCCTTGATTGACTTTTTATTACTGCGAGCGCGTGACTCGAAGGCACCCTTCCTGAGGGGTTTAGCGTTTGTAATCACGCACTAGATTTATATTGTAAACCATATGATTATTATTGACACCTTGTTTTGTAATCGAATATTTGAGTTGGTTTTCAATGAAAATCTTGTTTCATATAGTCGTATCTATGTAATTCCATGGAGCTGTACATTTAGTGGCATCCCATTATTCCACCTTGTTGGGGTGTTACAGCCGTCCTATGGAATTTCAAGGAGAAGTGGATCCTATCATTTGTACTAGGTGGATTTCAGAAATTGAAGGGACATTCCGTACGAGTCAATGTCTGAATGAGTTGAAGGTTCCTTATGCAGTTAGTATGCTAAGGAATCATGCCAATAGATGGTGGGATGGGTTGTTAACAGTGAGGAAAGAAGAGATGGATAAGGTGGAATGACCGGAATTTAAGATCATGTTTTTTAAGGAATTTCGCTCGGAGGCGGAAGTAACAAATCTACGGGGAGAATTCTTAACTGAATGTCAAGGAACATATATGGTCAACGAATTTCAAGTAAAATTCTTGGACAAGGCTCAATTTTGTCCGAAATTTCTAGAGAGTGATACTTTATTGAAAGAACATTTTTATCGGAAACTAAAGAAAAGCATTTGGAAGAAGATAAGCTTGAGACAAATGGACACTTTCTCTATGCTAGTTGATGTAGCTCGTGACCATGAGGTTGAGCTAATGCAACCGGATGAAGAAGGGTCAAAGAGGAAGATTGAGGAAACTAACTCTCCAAACAAGCGTGCTAGAAATGATGGTGGTGCAAGTGGGAACAGTGCGAGGAAAGACAAACCATTTTGCAAGCAATGTAAAAAGAATCATTTTGGAGTGTGTCGGGCGGGGACCGGAGGATGTTATACTTGCGGGAAGCTGGGTCATGTTAGCAAGGATTGTAAGTCGATTCCTTCTAAACCGGTTGTTTGTTTCAAGTGTTTTCAAGAGGAGCACATGAGGAGTTCTTGCCCGATGTTAAGTGAAGAGGAAAAACGGGAGGAACGGAGGAAAGAGGCGGAGAGATGAAATGCAAGAGCTACGGGCAATCAAAAAGGAAGATCGTTTCAATTAACCGTGAAGGAAGCTAAGAAGGCCGATGATGTTATGACAGGTACCTTTCTCGTATATAATATTCCTATGAGAACCTTATTTGACTCGGGGGCCAATAGATCGTTTATTGCTTCTAGATTTGTAAATGTCATTCCTTGTCCCAAATCAAAGTTAGAAACACCTCTAAATGTAGAAGTTGGCAATAGTAGCGTTGAGTTAGTCTTTGATGTGTTTTGTAATTGCGAAGTTAAGATCTACTCCGAAACATTTCGAGCCAATCTTGTGCCATTTCCAATGGGAGAATTCGATGTAATTTTGGGAATGGATTGGTTAAGTAACTACAAGGCCAATGTTGTATGTGACGAGAAAGTGGTTAAGTTGAAGACTCCTGGCAATAAAGACATGGTTATCTATGGTGATAGAAAGGAGCGATCATTTTCTATTTGTACCTTTGCTTGTGCACGTCGGCACTTATCTCGTGGGTGTCAAGCCTACCTTGCTCATGTTATTGATTCCAAGAAGCAATCCCCATCTATGGAAGATATTTCTATTGTTTGTGAATTTTTTGATGTTTTTCCTGAAGACTTGTCGGGTATTCCACCCGAACGGCAAGTTGAATTTTCTATTGATCTTGTTCCCAGAGCTTCTCCAATTGCTAAAACTCCTTATCGTTTGGCTCCTACCGAAATGCAAGAGTTGATGAAGCAACTTTAAGAATTACTCGACAAAGGTTTTATTCGTCCTAGTAGTTCTCCATGGGGTGCACCAATTCTATTCGTTAAAAAGAAAGATGGTAGTATACAGATGTGTATTGATTACCGTGAGCTCAACAAGGTTACAATCAAGAACAAGTATCATAACCAAGAATCGATGATCTATTCGACCAACTACAAGAAGCTTCGTATTTTTCTAAAATAGATCTTCGTTCCGGTTATCATCAACTCAAGGTGCGTGATGAAGACATTCCTAAAACCGCATTTCGTACTCGATATGGGAACTTTGAATTTGTTGTCATGCCATTCGGTCTTACTAATGCTCCCGCGACATTCATGGATCTCATGAACCAGGTGTGTCGTCCTATGCTTGATAAATAGGTGATTGTTTTTATTGACGCTATTCTCATTTATTCTAAGAGCAAATCCGAACACGAAATACACTTGCGTGTGGTTTTAGAGACGTTAAGAAAAGAAAAGCTCTACTCCAAGTTTTCTAAATGTGAGTTTTGGCTAAGGGAAGTGCAATTCCTTGGTCATGTGGTTAATAACGAAGGCATTATGGTGGATCAGGCAAAGATTAGTGCGGTTATGAAGTAGGAACAACCGAAGAGTCCAACAGAAATTAGAAGTTTTCTTGGTCTAGCGGGCTATTATCGTCGTTTCATTCAAGATTTCTCTAGAATAGCGTCGCCTTTGACCAAATTGACAAGAAAGAACGTGAAATTTAGTTGGGGAAACGAGCAAGAAGGCGCATTCCAACAATTAAGAGATAAGTTAAGTCAAGCTCCAGTGCTTGTGCTACCGGATGGGATTGAAGACATGACGGTGTATTGTGATGCGTCATCAAATGGTCTTGGATGTGTACTCATGCAAAGAGGAAAGGTCATTGCCTATGCTTTAAGGCAATTAAAAGAGCACGAGAAGAACTATCCTACACATGACTTGGAGCTAGCGGTGGCGGTTTTTGCCTTGAAGATTTGGCGTCGTTATTTCTATTTCTATGGTGTCAAGTTTACCATTTATTCCGATCACAAGAGTCTCAAGTACTTTTTCGAACAAAGAGAACTTAACAATCATCAAAGGAGGTGGTTAGATCTTCTAAAAGACTATGATGGTGAAATCTTGTATCATCCCAACAAAGCTAATGTAGTAGCGGATGCATTGAGTCGAAAGAGTTCTCATTGTTCTTTTGTTGTGTCGTCGTTACGTGTTTTGATCACGAATGACTTTTTCGATCAAATAAAAGAGGCTCAAGAAAAGGCAATGCAATGGGATCCTAAGCTTGAAAGGATCAAAGGTCAAATTCAATACTTTTCGAAAGATTCCCGTGGTCTTATCGTGCGATATGATAGAATTTGGATTCCATTCTCTAGTGAAGTGAAGCGTATCTTACTTGATGAAGCTCACAAGTCTAAATATTCTATTATCCGGGTGCAACGAAGATGTATCATGATTTAAAGAGAGAGTATTGGTGGCCGGGAATGAAGCGGGATGTTGTGGAACATGTTGAGAAATGTCTAACGTGCGCTCAAGTGAAAGCCGAACATCAAAAGCTGTACGGAAAAATGCAACCGTTAGAAATTCCAAAATGGAAGTGGGAGCACATTACAATGGATTTCGTCACCAAATCACCAAAGACGCCTAGAACTCGATTCGATACTATTTGGGTGATTGTTGATAGATTGACAAAGAGTGCGCTTTTCATTCCTATTAGAGAAACATCGTCATCGAAAGTGTTGTCTAGAATATATGTCAAGGAAGTCGTGGCAAGACATGGAGTCCCTATTTCTATTGTCTCCGATAGAGATGTACGTTTTACTTCTCGGTTTTGGCTAAAATTTCATGAAGATATGGGTACGAGATTGAATTTGAGCACCGCGTATCATCCTCAAACCGATGGTCAAAGCAAAAGGACCATTCAAACTCTCGAAGATATGTTGCGCGTATGTATCATTGATTTTGGTGGAACGTGGGATCTACACTTACCTTTGGTTGAGTTTTCTTACAACAATAACTACCATGCTAGCATCCAAATGCCGCCTTATGAAATGTTGTACGGTAGGAGGTGTCGTACCCCTATTTGTTGGGGAGAAGTAGGGCAACGTGAATTGGGTAGCACCGAAATCGTGATGAAGACTACCGAGAAGATTGAAATTGTAAGAGAACGTCTCAAAGTGGCTCAAGATCAACAAAAGTCTTATGCGGACAAGAGAAGAAGACCGATTGAGTTTAGTGTGGGTGATAGTATCCTATTGAAGGTTTCTCCTTGGAAGGGTGTGCTTAGATTTAGGAAACGAGGAAAGTTAAGTCCTCGGTTTGTTGGACCTTTCAAGATACTTGCAAGAGTTGGAAAGGTAGCTTATCGTTTGGAATTGCCCGATGAACTCTCGGGAATTCATTCTACATTTCATGTTTCTCATCTTAGGAAGTGTCTTCGTTAGGTCCGAGAACAAGTATACCAAAGTATAACTTGTATTGATATTATTGTAGAGGGGGGGGGGGGGGGTGTGAATACAACACTTTAAATATTTTTGTG
>JAOXNX010000032.1:8557671-8570806 GCA_028566075.1 Solidago caesia
ATTGCTCTATGTAATTTCCATGTCATTCCTGTGCTATCTTGTGCATCCCATGTTTCCGCCTTGTTGGGGTGTTACATTTTTAGTAGTGTATTTCTCCTCATCCATATACTCTTGAGCTTTGATGGGTATCTAATATATTACAAATTGAACAGATCTGATACTCATAACATATATTCACAAACATAGTTGAAATGTTTAATTGTGTTGTGTGAAGTGTAGTTAGTACTTTAATCCTATATCTTCTTTTCGGTTATATTTTAATAGTTTAAAATTTTGATTCTTAACTTATAATTATTAACTTGAAGATGTGAATATGGTTACTCAAAGTGGGTCCTTAGATTGTTACAAAAATACAAACCAAAAATATAAATAAATTTCTCCAAATGAAGTTTTCGTAGACAAGTATCAAATAATCAAGAAAATGTTGGTGTTCATGAAAGACGTGTCGAAGAACATGAAATGACGAATTAGCTAAATTAATATCATGAAATATTTTTGATCCAAATAAGCGGGAAAATATTAATAATAATATAAAGTAAATTCAAGTTAAAAATTAAGGATTTTGCATCTAAAAAGCTAGGCAAGAAGTTGGTATAAAAGCTATATACAGTAAATTTATTGAGCCTAAAGGCCCAATATTAAGAACGCATAACGCGTTTTAGGCCACCGGTCGGATTTTGCCGGGAGTTACACCCCGTGGCTGCCGGGAGTTACAACTCGTGGCTGTTGCTGCAAAGGTTGCTTGTTCCACGAACCACTTGTATTGTATATTGTGTCTCCATATGCATGTACTCACATAAATAATCATCATTGAACACAAAAACAAAGCATCCTCCTACTCTTATAGGTTGTGTCACGAATGTATCATTATAATTAAACCTTGATGATTTCTTCAGCATACTTCAATGCACTTTCTATCGTAACCATCTTTTTCTCACTGAGCTCTCGTAACGGCACGTGCCTTAATTCTGATTTATAGTTGTACAAGGAATAAATATCGTAAATTATGGTGTAAAAGTGTGTTTTTCAAATATATCAAGTGACATATATTAAGGATATATTAGTGAATTTTGTAACACTTGATCAGGGATTCCCAAAGAACTAAGAGTTGTGCAAAATGCAGCTAAGGTGAATGAGATATCGAATCTTAAAAGACATTACTTGAGGCTGGTCCTTGGGACATGTGGGTTTAGAGAACCACGGGGTTAGAGTTTTTCTCTTGTTCTAAACCTTTTTTTTATATCGAATCTAAAATATAAAAATAACTGATATTTTCGACCCATCAACCCAATAACAATAATAAAATAAATCAAACCCGATTTCAAATAAATCCAAAGTTTTGAAGTTAAATTGGGGATGGACCAAGTTGAAATTTACAAATCAAATTGATTTTGGAAATTTTTTTGAGATCATATTATATCAGTCCCAAAACACAAAAAACTTCTTAAAAGAAAGAGTTAACGACATAAATGGTCCCTTTGGTTTACCCAAAAAATCATGTTTCGTCACTGAGTTTCAAAAACCTCACTGACAGTCCTTTATAGGAGGATAATATTCATGTTTAGTCCTTTACACCCTTTTAAAGGACCGCAAGGGAGCAAACCACAAGGATCAAACCTGAAAGCACGTGACTTTGGAAAAGGACCAAACATGAGCCTTATCCTCCTATAAAGGACTACCAGTGAGGTTTTTTGAACCACAGGGATGAAACGTGATTTTTTTGACAAACCACAGGGACCATTTATGTCGTTAACATTTTATTGGTATATGCTTCAAGATTTACAATGAAACTTTTTTAACATATTAGATGAATTGGCGACCTGTACAATAAAATGATTCCAGTCTTGAAGAAAGACAAATATGTAATGTACAGAAATATTGAACTCTTTTGGTGCTTGAATACATATAAAACGAGGTGCGAAAAATAGCTGTCTAGCGACACTATCAGAGTTTAACATCGTAATGACGGAAATAGATGGAAAGGTAGCAATTGTCACAGGAGGAGCAAGCGGCATCGGGGAAGCCACAGCTCGTTTATTTGCCAAACATGGTGCACGCGCAGTTGTGATCGCGGACATCCAAGACGACATTGGCAAAAACGTGGCTGGTTCCATTGGCCTAGACTGCTGCACCTACATCCACTGCGATGTTACAGATGAGACCCAAGTGAAATCGCTGGTAGACTCAACAGTGGCCACCTACGGTCAGCTGGATATTATGTTCAGCAACGCAGGGATTGCAAGTAAATGTGTGCAGACTGTTGTTGACTTTGATATGGATCAATTTGACAGGCTTTTTGCAGTCAATGTTCGTGGGATGGCAGTTTGTGTGAAACACGCCGCACGTGCAATGGTGGAGCTGAAGGTGAAAGGAAATATTATTTGCACGGCTAGTGTGTATGCCAGGAAAGGGGTGGCACAACGGACGGATTATTGTATGTCAAAACACGCAGTGGTAGCGCTGATGAAATCGGCGAGCAAGCAGCTGGGGCAGTATGGGATCCGAGTGAATTGTGTGTCACCATATGCAGTGGCTACACCGATGATATGTAACATGCTTGAGAAGGACGTCGCAGAAGTGGAAAAAATGCATGAACAAATGACTAGCTTGAAAAATATGGTTTTGAAAGCAGAGGATGTTGCAGAGGCTGTTTTGTTCCTTGTGGGCGAAAAATCTGGTTTTATCACTGGCCATGATCTGGTTCTCGACGGTGGATATACTAATATTTGATTTGGCTTTGATTTTCTTAAGAGCTATAGTCGCCGGTTAAGTTCAAAAACTGTAATGGTAACCTGCATTTCCATATTTGGAAATGCAGGTTAACAATAATTCGCATGACTTCAATGAATGTTTAGATAAAAGTTTCAACTTAAAATGCAGAAAATGTACGGCCGTTAACTTTTGGAAATCAATATGAAGAATCTGGTGTTTTGTTTGTGGGCATATCAAGAATTGTTCAATTAAAATACCCATATCAAAATCTTGAAAAAATATCCAAGATTAAGTCAGATTTTTGATCAATTGATTCAAAAATTGAACTTTTTAATACATATGGTGTGTTTTTGGGCGACTTACCCACCCGATCATCTGCACACCATAGGAGGAAACCCATCTTAGTTGAGTGAAAACCCAATGGTTGAAAATAGAAAACCCTAATATTTTGTTTCATGTAAAACTTGAACTGACCTCCCCATTATTGAAGTTGATATCGTTTTTTTAAGGATGGTGATCCGTACATCTCCAGTTTTTAAGTATGGGATGATTAATAAAATTTCTCGATAACATGGAACCATCCTTGTAATTTACCATACAACAAAAACACTAAATTTGATGTGTTTGTGTAAAAAAGTCATATGCATCTTATTCATTTAATTTAGTGACATTTGTAGTGCATTTTTAAATTTGTGGACATTTTACACCCAAGTTTGATGCAACGAAACCATTAAACCAAAATTAAATGTCTTTAATTTCAATCAATTTACATAATGTTTTGTTTTTATTTTATACATTAGCTATCTATTAATTAATTGACATAACTCCAAAATATTAAAAATTTGAAAATAAATACAACTATTAAATAATGTGACTTAAATGAGGCGATATTGGATTACTTTTATTACTTGTGTGCAGGTTTGGAGGTTTTGAACTTATTGTACTTCTTAATATGTGCGAAATGGTACACATATAAAGCAACTGGGAGCGACGCAGTCGAATTGCAATCAAACGGATCCCCGTAAACATAACGTATAAAAACAAAGTGCGTCGAACAAACAAAGATACTAAGGGCGTGTAAGGGCGTGTTTAGTTGTAGAAAATGTTTTCTAGTTTTTCATTTACAATTTTCTAGAAAATGGAAGGGGTTTTCAATCTCTAGAAAACAAATAAAAATTCTGAAAACACGTTCAAAATTAGAATATGCTATTTTCATTTTCTATTTTAGAAAACTAGAATACATGTTGGAGATGTGGGGGGAGGGGGAAGGGAGAGATGGAAAATGGAAATGGAAAATAAAAAACATCAAAATGTTATTTTCCAAATTCATGTTATAAATAGGAAAATGGTGTTTTCCATTTTTTTGAAAACTTTCATAGAAAACTCTAATTTGATCACGTTTTCTGTTTTTCATGTTTTTTTGGAAAATTTTTCTAGAAAACAGGGGGTGTTTTCTACAACTAATGAACTAAATGTGCCATAACCAACTTCGAATAAAACCAATGCTGTTGACTGCTCTTTGAAAAATGTCGTGATGTTTGGATAAATCTTCAAACTAAAACTATCAAAAGCAGTGGCAAACTTAAAACACAACGCTGGTGTCTGCAGTTGAAAATTTTATCTATCATATATATTACGGCATAAAAACTCGGTTTATCTGTTAGACAGTGTACGATTGTTGAATCGTTTCTATATCGATACCCTTCATTCTAACCTCAGTTTATCTATTAGACAGTGTATGATTGTTGAATCGTATCTATATCGATACCCTTCATTCTAACCACCGATTCAACATGCCCCTTCAAAGTATGCATCTCTCTTAACCTGTAAACAATAAGCAAACCCGAAAAGAGAAAGATTAGAAAACACAAATTTCAGCTTCAGAAACCTTAACATAAGGAGCCAAAGACTGTCTTACTTTGCAATTTCTGCTCTCCGTTTCGCTTCCTCTGCCATCTGGTTGAGCTCCGTGGCATTCGTTCGATCACCAAACATTTTCGTGTCAGGAACTTCAAGTCCATGAAGCGTTCTTTGCGCGTGTGCCCATTGCAGCTCACGTTGTTCCTTACCGAAATCCTTTTGTCTAGTGAATGCAATCTAAGAAAATAAACATAACTTTAAGACCGTATTTATTATGCAGTAGTATGTGGAATGATAGGCTAACTTTATCACATACCCTTCTCTCGATAACAAGATCCCATGCCCGACCGCTGATTGCGTAACGGATAAAGAACTTGATGAGATCAAGAGGGAAATAGAAGATGATATTGTACAGCCAGATTACACCAGCCCAGCCCCACCCAATTCCTTCTACTGCAGCGAAACTCCAATTTGCATACACCGCGATCAACGTGGCAACCTGTGCAATGGGAAGTTAACAATGATTACTTATATATGCGAAAGTTTCTACGGATTTATCGATAACAGGTCGATCTGGGTTATGTTATCGCTAACAGATCAAATGGATAAAATCACAAAAATTGCCAGACCGGGTCAAATGGATCAAGAATAGCAAACAAGATATTTTAACGCATAAACCTCTTCAATTGTTTTATTAAACAAATTAGAAACTTTAAATAATAATAACAATAATTTAGTTTTTGTAGTCATATTGAATGCATATTCAAGGAAGAAATTCATAAAATGGGAAAGAAATAAAAAACAAAAAGTCTTACAAAGCATGGCCAGATTTTGGCCCATAAAAAAATTTAAATGTTTTTAGTCAAACCCGTTATCCATCTGATCTAACCTGACCATCTTGACACAACTAAATGTTACTCACCAACTGGGCGACAGCAAAGGCCATGACAAGCAGCCAACCAGGATGTTCAACGAATGACCAGCTACGTGAACGTGTCACGAATATTAGGGCCTGGCTGATTATGCTGACTTGAAGATATATTGCTGAAGCAAGCTTTCTGAAATCATCATGGGCTGTTTTCTCAAGTGTTGGTACTCCAAAAGTACGCTAGCAACATAAAATGGAAGTCAGATTAAAGCAAGACACGGAGAGTATAATACCAATTCAGATATAGATATAATGTTTTCATTCAACATGCCTTTAGGATATACATATAATGTATGCATGTACACGTATATAATGTAACATCCCAAGGCAAAACACTAGACTAACCTAATAATTTTCAAATTAACCGTAAACCATGATGGAAGTTATTAGTAGCCTACAACTTAAAGATTATAAGATGTTAAAAACTTCTCTTTTGTCTACACCCATATGCTATGTTTATATAAGCTCAGGCACTTAATCTTTTTCTCCCTATTCTATTGTGGAATGGGCTGTTACACAAGACCGTAGTAAAACAATATTAGATTTGAAGGGAATTGTATGAACATACCGGGAAAAAATCAGTTTTGTATGCCGCCCAAAAGAATATAACGGTCATCATAGCTAAGTAACTACCTAGAATGACGCCTGTTGTGAAAATCTCGGCTAATTTCCAGCTATCCGGAAGAGGAGATGGCTTTACTCGATCCTTTGATATCGTCATTATTGTACCTGAAAATAAGTTAGATGGTTATCAGATGACTAGAAGTAAATAAAAAGAAATGCAAGTAAATTGGAAAGGAAAAAAACAAAAGCACAGAGAGTACCGTCATTAAGGATGGCAATGATAAGCACCATAAAAGGTGGGAAATCGAACTTCCAAATCAACGCGAGCAGCATAAAACCAAGCTATCAAAATGGCGGCAAAAACATATAAGATTTATAGCTATCCTTTATCGGGTTTAGCCGTTTAGTTTATGTGCTAGTGGTAACAAGAAATAACTTACCACAATACGAATTGTAATAGAAACCGCATAAATCTGCCAAAATGAATATAATAATTAGGGTTAATTATATGCTTTGACAAAAACAACATGAAAGGCATTAACAAGGATTGTACTGTGTAATTTTTCATCCTTTGAAAAATAGCTCTACTGGTCAAGACTGCACTAATGATAACACTGAGCCCTGGTTCAGTGAGGACAATGTCAGAAGCACTACGGGCTGCATCAGTTGCGTCAGCCACAGCAATTCCAATATCAGCTTTTTTTAGGGCAGGGGCGTCATTTACTCCATCACCCGTCATTCCACAAATGTGTTTCCTAGCTTGTAGGCGTTTCACTATTTCATATTTGTGCTCTGAGACGCATGTAGTTGTTAGGATTAATAAAGACACAATTAGAGGTAGCACGTTTCGACCCTTTTACATATAAGTGGGTCAAAATGAATTTTGTTTTAGCTACAGATAGCCAGAAAGAAAACAGGTCAAACGGTTTAAAACTCGCTTAAAGTGTACTTTATATGCATGCAACTCCCAAATCGTTTTACTATCGACAAATACAATTCCTAATGAGGATTGACAAGCTATAAAAGTAATTGGAAGATAAAACCATTTAAAGTCAGCATAACAGTACACACTTAACTATATACTGTACATATTGTGACCGGTACAAAATCCACAGTTTTGATCCATTACTGACCCACCCATTTTTTGAGACCCAACACAATAAAGCCCGGAAAGCTCAAACTAGTATTTACCGGGGAACACGCCGGCAAAACCGTCAGCTTTCTCTATTAGTTCATCAATTGGTAAAGCGGCAATAGACTCGTCAGAATTTTGACCAATCAAAGCAGATGACGGATACATGTTGGTACCCATTCCTAGACGGCGTCCGGTTTCTTTTCCGATTGCCAGTTGATCCCCTGTTTGAAGTCAAAATTAACTATTCTATTTCAAAAATGAAAGATGTTTTTAGAGTTTAACACCAAAATTTTTAGGTTTGCAGAATAGTTATGAAGTTCATATGTAACAGAAAAATTTTCCTTAGAATATTTGGAAAACTTATGATGATAAAGCAGTTTAATGCACCTGTAATCATTTTAACATTTACTCCAAGATCCAAAGCCCTTCTTATGGTGTCAGCACTATCATGCCTCGGTGGATCAAAAAGAGGCATGAGACCTATAAACTGCCAAGGTCCTCCTGGGCTCTCTTTCCGACCATCGGGAACATCCTGTTTTGATTAAAAAACTGAAAGGTCAGTAAAATCCTCCCATAAAGATAAAGACAAAAATGCAATTTGATTGATGATTTGATTGATATGGATCACCTGGTAAGCTACAGCAAGTGACCGCAACCCTCGCTCTGCAAATTTGTCAATTATAGCATGAACTCGTCGTTCAATATCTGATTTGTTGTGTGCAAGATTCAAGATCTAACAAAAAAAAAGGATATCAAATATGGTGGACCAAAAGTCAAGTTATCTACATACTAGTAAGTTACATTACCTGCTCGGGTGCCCCTTTGCTGACTCTATGCATTTTACCCTCATCGTCTAAATAAGTCAATGCCGTGCGCTTGTCAGTAGGATTAAATGGCAAAAAATGAACTTCTTGAATGCGAGCACGCGCCTAGAATATATTGAGGACACTATTTAAGGACACTAGTGATACAAATTGAACACAAACATTGTTTACTCACTGGGTGGCAATTTATAATCCTTTAACATGGAAAATGGGTCAAATGTAAAAAGTTACAAAAAACGAAATAGTTTGAATGTGTTAAATGGGTAAAAACTCGCCTAGCATACATTCAAATCTTATAAAGTTGTAAATTCTCTTATTATTTCAGGTATATAGTTTTTCTTATCATCATTAAGTTATTTAAAACAAAAAAGGGGAAAAAGTGTTGGTGGGTCACCTCAACCTGACCTGACTGTCTTGAACTGCACATAAAGATAAAAAACCATTCGACCGCAATCCATTTTCACATTTTACCCAAACCGCCTGTTTTACCAATTCCATTATAAACTCTTTGATCTTGCCAGGATTACCTCTTTCGGATCAGCGAGCATACCAACAATAGCAGCATCGATAGCATCCTGGTTTTCAGTTCTGGAGGCCCGGGCTGACATCAAAACAACAGTATCTGGATCTACTCCTTTAGCAAATACCTGAATAAATGAGTCAACAAAAAAGTCATACAAAAAGTACAAAATAATTCTGATACATTCTTGATAAAACCCATATGAACTGACCTCGATAAGGTTCTTATCGACAGTGAGCTTGTTCAGTGTCAGAGTTCCGGTTTTGTCACTACAAAGCACATCCATTCCCGCCATTTCTTCAATAGCTGTCATTCTTTTTGTTATGGCTCCCTATATAATTGGTGTTAAATATGTCTCAGGCTGAATGAAATACTAAATCAGGTGCATGTTGAAAAGAGTCAAAATGGGCCGGGATCCGGTTGGCCAACAAAAAACTTCTTTATACAATTAAGTCATTAATAAGGATTACAAAACAGTACTTGTATAATAATAACTATCCAATTCTGAATAAAACAACTTAGGAGGTCGGATGCATTAAAAATAGACTTTGAACCATTCCCCTTTAGCTTAACCTTTTTTTTTTTAATTTGACTTGTTTGAGTGTCAACCCTAGCAACTGATTCATATCCGCCTCAGGTAATTTAAACAAAAAGAAAGGCCAAAAATTTACACATGTAATGGCACAAACCTGCTGAGCTAAACGATGAGATCCAATTGCCATTGTTACGGAGAGAACGGTGGGCATGGCGATTGGGATTCCTCCAATTAGGAGCACAAGAAGATTGTCTATCCCAGGCCTATATTTCCTGTCTTGAATTGGGAACATCACTATAATCTCGATAAGCATCCCCACGGCAATTGAACAAATGCAGAAGTTCCCGATCGCTGTCAAAACCTAAGTACAATACGTGCAAAATCAACAAAGGTAAACATGAAACAAAAAGAGCTTTCCATGGCATGAATACACACATATAGCTCATGCAACACAAAATGAGCCACTAGCTGATACATTTATGGAACATTGGGAGGACAGTAAACATGTGGGAAATTGTGCTAAAGAACCAACTACTAACCTCGCCTCGCCAAAAAGGGTCAACTTGGCCAGGTTGTTGGGCACAAATCTTATTGTTTCGTGATCACATTTCGAATTTCCATCAAACTTAAAGATTTTCACGTTTTCAAAATATTGCACTCTATCTTAAGAAGGGAATTTCCTTTCATCACACTCTATTTAAAGTATTTCACTATTTTAGGTGGAATTTTTTGTTTTTATACTTTGGTGAAACATGCCAAATTTAGTAAGTACCATGTATAAAGAGGACCTCTTGGTATCTAAATATAGAAACTTGTGTTTTAAGTTTATTGCATTGATAATGTAAATCACATGAATAGTGATATTCCTTCGATCCACACTTTAGGCAGAACTTTTGTTTCGAGTTAAATTGGTTTCCAATAAAGGCAAGACTTGTTTGTCAATGCTAAAAACGCAAAACACACAAACAGATTTATGAGCTTGCCTTTTGAAAGTGACCAACTTGATTGGTGGTGTCAACAAGGTGAGCAGCTTTCCCAAAGAACGTATGAACCCCGGTGGCAATCACAACTGCCTCAATCTCTCCTTGCTTGCAAGTAGAACCAGAGTAGACTCCATCCCCCGGGCCTTTTGTCACAGGGAGTGATTCACCGGTTAAAGCTGACTAAAAACCCCAACAAGATTCATTCAAACACATTATGCCGAATCAAAAACTAACGGTGGCAATTTCATCCATTTATTGATGAATAGGTGGATTCGGATTATTCTTGAACATGAGAATCAAATAAAGTTTGTCACCCTTTAAATGAAAAAGAAAAAAACAAAAGTAGATCGTCCAAAATAGGAATTTAATACAAGTACTTAACCCTTTGATACAAGCTTCCCGTCATAAAATGGTATAACTTTTATAACCATATTTGATACCAAATTAACAAAATATATATATATATATATATATATATATATAATGTTTCTGGAAATCAGTTTTGGGTTAATCCAGCCCAACCCATTTCAAGTTGTAGAAAATATTTCCATGTTTTGATTTGTAATGCATAGTCCACCCGTTTAGCAACCTCTACAAAAATCAATTTCACTTATCATTGAATGACTACCTGGTCAATCTTCAAAGGATCACCATCAAGCAGACGAGCATCCGCCGGAATAATATCTCCAAGTTTTACACTAATTACATCCCCGGGAACTAAAATTGAAGCATCATCTTCATTCCATTTTCCATCTCTTAGAATCTACACACAGATTAAAACTTATTTCTAAGTAATCTTCTAATACAAGATCAAATCAAAAACATTTCAAACTAACTTCAACAGCGAAGTAACAAAGTATAAAACCTTTGCTTTCGGGGCCAACGTAGCCATAAGAGCTGCAGCTGCATTGCCTGCATTGTTTTCTTCCACAAAACTAATCGCAGAATTTATCAAAAGCAAAAGAATTATTCCCAAAAAATCCTGCCAGTCGGGAGGCTTTCCCTGAAATAATTCTGATGCAATTCAGTAAAAATAAAAACGTAAACTTTTTAAAACTTTTTTGATCCTTTTCTTCTAAAAATGCAAGTATTCAAATAATTTTCTTAAATGAGACCAGAATTTTATATACACATTTATATATGAGAATAAGTATTTTTTTTTTTTTAAGATCATACCCCTCCATTAGCAAGAGCAATTGCCATTATAGCAGCAGCTTCCATCACCCATGAGAGTGGATTCCACATAAACCCTAAAAATTTCAATAATTTGCTCTCCTGAAATATAAAAATTCAAAATATCAAAATAAAAACAAAAACAAAAAAACCTTATACCAAAATCACAATGTTGGATTAAAATAAAATAGAAATTTTTTTTTTTTTTGTTAAATACCTTATTTTCTTCAAGCTTGTTATAGCCAAAAATGGCTAATCTTTCTTGAGCAGCAAATGTGGTGAGACCATCTTTACTACATCTCAAATTCTCAAAAACTTCTTCAATGGGAATACTTTCCTACAAAAAATATAAATAAATAAAAATTCAGCAAATAAAAACACTAACAAAATTAAAAAAAAAAAAAAAAAAGAAAACAGAAAATACAGAATTTAATGATCAAGTTACCAAATCTACAGTCTCTCTCAACACAGCTTCAAGAACTTCAGCCTTTTCTTCCCCCATCACTTCAAGATCACAACTTTATCACTAAATGATTCACACCCAGATTATAAAACCACAAATTTAGCAAAAAAGATTGATACCCAGATGAATAAAAGCAAAAATTCTTACCAAGATCACAACTTTATCACAAAATGTCTAAAAGTTATATGAAAAAAGCACACAAATTTAGCAAAAAAAATTGAAGCCCAGATGGAAAAAACACAAATTGTTGTCTAGATTTGTCATTTTTTTTTAATAAATATGAGATTTCTTGCACCTATACCAAATCTACAACAAGTAAGAGTGGGTGAGCTGTATGTAATAGTATATTACAGAGATAGTAACGGTTATATATCTATATTACTATTACTATATAAAAATTATAAATTATAAACCCATGTTAAAAAGTTATATTCTTGGGATATTCGAAATGATTAATCTATTTTTGTCGGTTATTTACATCATTTATTTCTTAACTTTTAAAATATAAACACTACCTCTTTACATCAATTACATACGCAACCTACCGCCGCCGGACCACCAGTCGCCGCCACGACCGCTATCGCAGCATTGCACGGATACCACGCTAGTTATATAAATCGAAACCACTACTCTTTGTGATTTACTCATTGTGATTTACCTTTGTGTTCAAAGTGTTAGGATTCTGGTTGTACGGAAAGTTGTACTTGCTGCAGTGACAGTTGCACTGTTTTAGCTGTGGGTCCACTAAGAAAAAAGGGAACTTTAGTTTTTTTTTTTGAAAGGCTGAAATAAAAAAAATAAAAAAAAGGAACTTTAGTCATCCCACAAAGACAAAAAAGGGAAAATGACAATGCAAAAATCATAGTTTGAACCTTTATTTTCACTTTTTAAGTATAGGCCCAATTATTTAGAGAATAAATAAATAGTTTCAACCTTTATTGTGAAGATTCGTAATAAATATTCAATGGACCTTTTTTTTGTCATTTCAATAGAAAATGAACTGCAATGATTTTTTATATAAAAATATATGTGTCTGTGTGTTTTTTTTTATTAAATTAGTTAATGTTTTTGGTATATATAAATATATATATATATAGTGAAGTGATCAAATGGGAACCAAAAATAAGGATGAAAACGATGAGAACTACTAAAAAATCATATTTTTTTTAAAATATTTATTTTTTTTATACTTTTATTTTTATTTTTTCTCCAAGTTTTTCATCATCTTTCTCTTTCACTTCGAGATTTACAAATTTTGATCACCGCCACCTCCAAGGGCGAAGCCCGTGCGGCTAAGGGTTACGCCCGTACCGTATCCAACCACCATTATCTCTTGGATCGCCGCCCATCAAATCCAAACAATTCCCAAATGCGTCCGGTTTCCAACCCCTCTATAAATGCCTTAAGGTCTACGACCGGTAAGGGCGAAGCCCCCCGG
>JAOXNX010000032.1:8593905-8609156 GCA_028566075.1 Solidago caesia
GGGTAATGATCCGTACACCACCCGTTTTTAGCCGTATACCACCAAACATGCTTCACATTGTTGTACAATAAAACACCTTGAAGCATGTTTGGTGGTGTACGGATCACCACCCATAAAGAAATTACGTAGATATGCATTTTTGAATTTTTTTTTTTTTGTTCCCTTGAAGATAAAGAAATTACAAGTGAAGGGAATTTAAAACCTGAAGATGAAGAAATTACAAGCGAAGGGAATTCAAAACCTGAAGATGCAATATCAGAATTGGAACTTGAACAAGTGCGAGAAGCTGAACAAGACTACAGAAAATGGAGAGAATCATTAAGCGAAACAATTTATCGGAGTATTCTACAAGGACGTTGGCATGATGTGCGTCGCTTTATAGAAGCAGGTGGTCTTGCACCCACCTTCATATTAACTAAGAATGGCAACACAATACTCCATGTGGCAGTGGGTATTTTAACCAAGAATCATGAAATATTTGTGGAATTGTTAGAAATGATACCGAAAAAGTGCACACTATTGGATTTGGTAAACTCAGATGGAAGCACACTGCTTCATGTAGCTGCTATTGTTGGCAACACTCAAGCTGCTAAAATCTTGTTGAAAAGAAACCTTGATTTTTTATTGGCCAAGGACAAGGAAGGTCATACACCACTATCTGTATCCCTTTCTAATATGCATACTGAGACCTCTGAGTGTCTATTGGGGTACATCGAGCCTTCTTATAAAGATACGAAGTATCACAAAACTATGTTTTCCGGCACAAATGGTGATGAGCATCTAGTTCTAGCTATTTCTACTAAACAATTTAGTAAGTGTCGTCTATTGACTTCAAATTCCATAACTAAAAACGTTTACCCCACTTGATTCATACGACTAACTTTCTCAAAATATGCACGTAGGCTTAGCAATGAAGTTGTTGAAGCGTTACAACACCATACATAGTGAAGCTGTGCTTATGGCTATAGCTCAAAACTTCCCATGTGAACCCAACTTTTGGGAAAGGATAGAAGGTTTGCTTATTGTTATCTTGATTCTATGTAGTACGTTTCATAACCGTTTCATTTTTATTTGAAGTTCCCTATAACCAACTTCATGAACACCCATTTTCAATGTTGTAGCTAGGAGGGATAAAGAATACTCGTGAAAGATAGTGGGTTTCAACTTTTAGCTTTCAAAGATATTACTAATCTCTTGACAGAATGATAGAGCAATAATAGTTATTAGATAAAAAAAAAACTGAAAAACGCAGAGATTTAATTTTTAATTTTTTTTATTGAACGTGCAGTGATATTATTAATCTCTTGACCCACACATCCAATAGACAACATTTATAAAACCACACCACCAGCCACTTTTATTGACTTTGGTTGCAAATACCTATACAAGGGTGGAGGGTAGGGGTGTTCAAAGTTGGATATCCGAAATTTCGGATAGTGGATTTCAATATCCGAATCCGAATCCGAAATTTCGGATATCCGAAATCCGAAATCCAAAATATCCGAATTTAAAAATAAAAAAGATATATCCGAGATATTTTCGTACATTTTCGAATACTTTTGGATATTTTCGGATATATAAAAAAAGATATTGAAATTCATTAACAAAAATAGACTTTTCGGATATTTTTTGATATCAAAAAATTTCAAAAATCAATATCCGGACACGAAACCGAAATTTCGGATATCCGACTTTTGTGATAAAATCGGATCAAATTTTCGGATAACGGGTTCAGATATGGATAGTATTGAACACCCCTAGTGGAGGGTATCCATCCATCGTTCACCCATCACTTTTTACAACAAATCCATCTCCCATCATCCCGATCTTTTTTTCTATTATTTATTTTTTTAAAAATAAAGAATATAGGGGGTAATGATTGAATACATATGGGATGAGATGCAGGATGTCTTCACCGCTTTGGGATTGAAATATGCGGTATCAGGGGTGGAGGCGGTGTTCCCTTGAGATACCGTGCAGTACACATGCCATCTCCCATGTGTACTCTCCACCCTCATAGCAAAAACAATTTGTTTGATTTGGCTCTATATTGCAGCATGGCCATTCACCGAAGATAGAGTTGAAGTTCGTCATTTTGCTTTCAAACTATTATATAGTGTATGTCAAATTATACGAGCGACCACCGATAGTAATCACTGTTACACCAATCCTGTTTTTGAAGCCACAAGACTAAATGCATTTGAGGTTGTTGAAGCTATTGTGTCAACATTCCCGAATACAATTTGGAGTACCAATGAAGATGGTCAAAACTTTATCCAATATGCTGTGATAAATCGTTCGGAAAAGATTTACAACCTGTTGTACCAAATGAGTGAACATAAGAATATTTATAAAACAATCAAAGACACTTCTGGGAATAACCTCTTGCATTTGGCTGCAAGATTGGCACCTTTAAACAAATTGAATCTTATATCTGGTTCAGCTTTGCAATTACAGCGGGAACTCCAATGGTATAAGGTAAGAAATGACTCAAAGTTTGATTTTTATTATGCATGCAAAATGTTAACATATTCTAATCTAAATCTAATTCTTAACTTTAGGAAGTAGAAGGATTTGTACGCCCCTTAAATAAGATTGAAAAGAACTCTTCTGATGAAACACCTGAATTGGTATTTACTAGCCAACACAAGGAATTGGTGATCGATGGAGAAAAATGGATGAAGGCAACTGCAGAGTCGTACACGATTACAGCTGCTCTCATCACCACCATTGTGTTTGCAGCGGCTATTACAGTGCCTGGGGGAAACAAGGATACAGGGGTACCAAATTTTTCCAGCAAGGCATCTTTCACAATATTTGCAATATCAGATGCCATATCATTATTCACCGCTGTTACATCGTTGTTAATGTTTTTATCTATCCTCACCACACGTTTTGCTGAACAAGACTTTCTCTTCAAGTTGCCTAAAAGGTTGATCATTGGTCTTGCAGCCTTGTTCATCTCGACGACGGCAATGATCATAGCTTTTGGTGCAACATTAATCCTTGTGTTTGGAGAAAGGAAGTCATGGATTCTTATTCCAATAGGTGTATTAACATGCTTACCAATTACTTCTTTTGTGACATTGCAATTTCCTCTTATTGGAGAGCTGATGAGTACCACATATGGTCGTAGTATCTTTGTTAAAAAGAAATCTCATGACTACTTCTACTGAATCTTTTGTAGATGTAATGGTCATTCCCCAAGGATACATGATTGGAGAAAGAATTTGATTGCTTAATTTATATATTGTATTGAATCATTCTCATCAAGAAACGGCTTTTTATATTGGGATTAGCGCATTAAAGTGCAATAAATCTTACTTGTTTTGCTATTGTATGTATCCAACTTTAAAACCACTGTTATATTATATGTAATCAATTCTTTTTTTATTTTTTTTTTATTTTTTTTTATTTTTACTATTGAAGTGTAATAAACTTTACGAGGTTATCTAGGTTAAAAAGAGGATATACATATACATACATATATATATATATATATATATATATAGGTTCTAGTTAAAATAAAATAAGTATTAAAGTAAAACAAATAAAACAATCATTTTTTTTAATTGAAAATCGTTGTGCATCATGAAAATCTTCGTGCATCAATCTGTATACTTGTGTTCTATGAATCTCCGTGCATCAATTTTATCATGATCCAATGGTCAAGATCTTATCTTATTTGTTTTACTTTAATACTTGTTTTACAATAACCGCTCCCTAAAAATATGTGTCGTTCTCTTTTTGGTTATGTAGCTAGATTATTATATTATTATTACTTTTGAATTTAGTTTTATGGGTTTTTACTTCATATCTTTTTTTTTTTTGGAAAATTTCTTATATAATAATTATTATATACTTATAAAATAAATATTATGTTAATAAATCTTATCATATAACTAAAACTGTTATTATTATATTAATAGATATATAGATATAGATTTATTACCATGTAAATAACATTGTGTGTGATGATAACGACTTTCGAATCATCTCAGTTTTTCTTAATCCTTTTATTGCCCACTGTATTTATTATTGTATTTTATTTAATATATTAATATTAATTTTTATTTTAATAATTTACGATACGATAAATTTGGATTTTCTTGATTGTCGTATACTCTTTTATACATTCGTTTATTATATTCAAAACCTTATGTCCTTTTTTATATATACATTTTTTTCTTAATGTTATCAAATTATAAACTCATTGTCTACAAATCTACAATGTATATGTATAATCACTAACATGGTACCCGCGCGTTGCGGCGGATACCATTGATAGGGCGTCTCATGTCGTGATTACCGAAAAGAGTATAAATGAGAATCAATTAAGCAAGATACTACGATGGATAACGTAGCTGCAATAGCAGCCAATGTTTTAAAAAAATATATACCAGGTTCCAACAAATATCTGTCTACAAAACTCAGAATTTAGAAGTAAAATTAAATAGATACAAGATGTAAAAATCGGATCTTAGTTTCAGTAACATAACCACCTCAGCCCAGTGCAGTCAAATAATATCACTGAAAAGACAAATCGAAATTTACAATAGTTAGTCGAAACTAAGCCGAATTGAGATATGTTAAAAAAATTAATAATTGCAAATGTAAAGTTAAAAGGACTTACATATACAAATTATGCATCGTGTAATACTTCTCTGTACACTACATTTGCCGTGTATACTCCGGGTCGATTGAAGTCTTTCACAGGCCTAACTAAAACCTTTGTCTTTTCACGTGATATCCCTCTAGATAGTGCCACATAAAGTTGGCCGTGCGAGAATACTGAGTCTGGTAGATATATACCCACGTTTGGAATAGTTTGGCCTTGAGCTTTGTTGATGGTCATCGCAATTCGCAAAGCTAAGGCGAATAGGAAACTGTTTTCTCTTCAACTTGAATGGAAACATATCATTTTCGGATGGACATAGAGGAATTCTCGGTAAAAAAAACCATTTTCCCGGCATGTTGACCAACGGCTATTTCTGCATTGATGACATTACGTTGAAAAAATTTGCATATCAATCTTGTGCCATTACATAATCCATTCGATGGATCAATGTTACGCAAAAGTATAATCGGGCATCCAACCTTGAGGCAAAGGCAATGGGGGGCAAACCACTAACATTTAGCAAATTTAAGAATTCAATTGGATAATGGTTGTGTGTATCATCTTCTGCCTCATCAAAACTATAGTAGATATGTTCATTCCGAGAAATTTATCGATCAAGTCATCATTTATGTTGTGGTATACGTATATGAAATAGAATCTATGCACATTAAATAGGTTGATGGCAAAATTAATGTAGATATGTTGTTAAAAATTAGGGATTGATATTTGCTAAAATTATAGAAATAAGTTGGTGGTGAATAAATGATTGAAATTTACCAAAATTATAGGAGGTAATTTTGCAGGGAAAAGTGTTTTGGTGTGCAAAAGGGCAGTCTTGACATTTCGCATTGGTCAAGTTACGTAATTTTCAACAGGAGTGAGATAATCTTTAATAGAGAGTAGAGATGATAAATAATGATGATGTTCATTTTAATAAATTTTTAAAACTATGATTTTATAACACATGTAATTTATTAATTTTTAAACCTGTTGTTGGATAAACGCAGAGGTTACAAGCCCAAGGCCCAAATTTTTGAAGGACCCAAAATGTCGCTCAACTTCTTATATATATTTGATTATCGAAGCCCAAATCTTTTCGCCACTTGATGAGTTGATGAACATTCAGGAATTCTTATTCAAAGGACTGAAGGAGCCATGGCATTGAACATGTGAAAGGTAGTTAAAGTCTGTTGAGTGTTTATTAGGCCCCTTCCTATCCTGACGCCATCATTTCCTCATTCTCACTGCCATATTAGCTTTCTCTCTCCAAGACACACCCAAGAACTACCCATTCCCTATCATACCCCCTTCATCATCTCATCCTTAATAAAAAAATAATTAAAACACACACACATATCTTATTTTAATCCGTATACGCTTCATCGTTCCATTTCGTAAAAAAGATAGGGGAAGATGATGACCAAGGAAGAAGGAGGTGGTGCCTATGGTGTCTTCAAAGATGGCAAGGATGAAGGGGACAACGATGACCCTTAGGGAGAGGCCTTAGTGAACGTTGGATGTATGTGAACACTTTATATAAGCTCATTCATTGAATAAATGTATCACAAAGTTTTGATCGTATCTATACTATTATATAAAGTATCAATTCTCTCTTCTTTTTTTTTTTTTCTTCAAATGACAGGTTTGAACTACCAAATTTGTCTCTCCCTTTTACTCATTATTATAAAATCTCTACTTGATAAACCTATAATACCCTTAATGAAATTAATTTACAACATCTACCCTTTAACTCTTAAAATAATTATATTATCCCATTTTATATCAATAACATTTACATTAATAGCCTACACTACTCGTCTCCGCCGCCACCACCACCCATCGCAACCGCTACCACTATCGTCGTTGTATCGTGTGGGTATCTATCTAGTGTATATATATATATGTATATATATATATATATGTGTGTGTGTGTGTGTGTGTGTGTGTGTGTGTGTGTGTGTGGGTTAGTTATTATAAAATAAAACTTAACATAAAACAAATAAAACAACATCTAAACCGTGATCTAATCTCAATCTATTAAATGATGTTGATAATTAATAAAACTTATTATTTAAATGTTTCCCTTTTGTTGGAATTGTTGGCAATTATGTTGGTGCCACATATGGGTTTTATTTATATGTATATGTATGTGCAGGTGTATATGTATATGTGTGAGTGTGTATATATAATTTGTGTAAGTGTGAGTGTTTATATGTATATGTGTGAGTGTGTATATATAATCTATGTGAGTGTGTATATGTATATGTGTGAGTGTGTATATGTATATGTATGTGCAGGTGGTGTGTATGTGTTTAATATATGTGTGAGTGTGTTGAGGAAGAAAAGCATATATATATATTTATAAAGGTTAGTTATTGTAAAATAAAAATTAACGTAAAACAAGTAAGACAAAAGTTTGGCCGTTAGATCAAATGCTAGATGAGATCAAAACATTAAAAGGAGATAATAGTATATCGGTCTATTATCGATCGACCCTCGAAAAACGATATATCGGTCGTAACGACGATATATCGGGGACCCTAAATTATAAAATAATTTATTTAAAAAAATAAATAAATATTAGCAATATTCTAACAAAATACGTTAATAACCACCAAAAACTAAAAAGTTTACCTTTTAATATTATGTATGTATTTAACTTAGTGTGTTTTAAGTGTAAAATATTGGTAAATTATATGTTGAGGAACTTGACAAAAGATGCAAGGACTTATATTGTAAAGATGCAAAGATTAAAGTCAAAGGACTAAAATGTTATTTGATAATAAATAGGTATGTAATATAAAAAATTAAAAAGTATAGATCAGATCTAAAATGTTATTTGAACAACCTTTTTCCCTCTCTCTCACTCTCTCTTTCTATACTACATCCCCTCTCTTTCCTTTTCTTCTTCCAATCACCACCGCCGGAGATGGAGTCGCCGGAAATGGAGTCGCCGGAATAAAAGGGTACTCTTCTCTCTTTGTCTCCCTCTTTCTCTCTTCTTTTATCATCACCGCCGGATATGGAGTCGCCGGAAAAAAAAAAGAAAATTTTAGCCGAGATAGGGATGAGATGAACGAGATTGACCGATATTTGACCAAAACGAGATACTAACCCAATAATAGACTTCTCGTTGCAGTGGAACCCCGAGTAGCGAAATCTCGGCGATATCTCGGCCGAGATGGCCGAGATTTACAACACTGGATTTTATTAATGAATCTTAACTTAAATTTGGTTAGTGAAAATTTGTTTTTTAGGTGATACACATTGAAACATTCTAAAATATATATATATACAATGCATAAAACCATTTTGAATCTACAAATTGGTATTGGTATTGATAATCAATTCACTTATGACACAACGTAATCAAAAACATTTAAATCATTACTTAAAGAAGCTGTAAAAATACCGCAATATCCCGCCTTTCTTCCACAAGAAGATTATTACTTTCCTTTTATTTGTGTCTTTTTACATGGAATTAATTACAAAACAAATAACTCTAGAATGTAGTTAAGGATCGGAAATGTATTCAAGATTCAATAACAAATATATTTTCTTACATGAAAACCACTTTGGTTTTATCTTAAAGAAAAAAAATAAATTAAAAAAACTAATAAAAAAATCAATTGGGCCTGGTGTGGGTAAATTGTTGATGGAATCCACTGCAAGTCGGAATTGAAGTGTTATAGAGTAAATCATTTGTGGATGATATATTTGAACCATTCTAATTTGATTAGAGTATATGGTTGCCTAGTGTGGAAAGAGAAAAGACGGATTTAAGGTTATGATATGATAGGTTAGTGGAGTGAGAAGAGAGGGGTATGTTAAAAAGAGGAATTATCGTTCAAAAAAGTAAAACTGGTGACAAAATTACTAGAACACCCTTAAGGGGGAGGGTGTCGACTCGGGTAAAGCATCGGTTTCCAGTCGCTTTGCATGGTACACCACCGCCACCCATTTTGGTTTCACATCGGTATGGAATCAATCGGTTTGTGAAACCGAGTTGGATGATACATTGACTAGCGGTTATAATGCATTAAAAGTTGCCATCGGTTCACACTAGTCGTTAGTATTCAAGCTTGCATGATACACTTGACTAGCCATTTGATTCAAGCTTCATGATACCTTGTAAAAAATGGTGGATTTTTGGTTTGAGGGATAGAAATGAGTTGGCAATATGATATTGGGGGTCGGTGATAACGCTTAAATTATACATATTTAATGGAGCGTTACCGGGACAATTAACATATAATTATGCCTCATTTGCATATAAAATAATGTGTTTTAGTTACTTATTAGTTGCATAAGTGTTTTTGTAGGTTGTAATGGAATTCGGTGTTAAAATGCTTGAAAAATGACTCTAAAAACGTTGCTGCACTGTTTTGCCCGTAATTTATTCATCCGGACTCAGATTTAGACGATTCAACTGCCCACGGATTTAGAAAATAGAGATTTACAATTTTCATGTTGATCACTTTTGATGAATAAACACTCATGAGCACGTTTTGGAGAGTTGAAGCATAAAAGAAAGAAGAAGGTAAAAGCGACGTTTACTAACCACGGACCCATTTGAATTATTTATTAGATATTAAGACAAAATATGAATAAAGAATTATAAAAAGTGTCGGCAATAAATTTCTATATGTTGTGAATTCCAATTTGTGAATTGGGTGTGCCTCGTTGTGCCATTGTGTGCAGAGCACCAAAGCTAGTTTAATTTCTTAGTTAGTTACCAAGTTACTATTGACTATAGTTTGGTTAGTTTGACTAGTTACTTTGTTAATTTGTTATTATTACTTTTCAAGATACTTTTAGTAATTACAATCGAAGCAGCCGTAAGAACTAGCTTGTTCTAGTTTGTTAACATAATCGTCAACTGAGTTTTGTTAAATACTGCTAGTTACTTTGTTACTGTTACCATTCAAGATATCAACCGCTTTACTTTTACCGCATCGATCTCTATTGACTATTAACGCCAGTCAGTTGAGTTCACCCTTTTACTTTTACTGCTCTTTACTTTTACCGCTATTTACTTTTTACCGCTAATTATTTTTTACCGTTGTTACAGAAATCTTCTCGCACATGTTTATTAACCGGTAGTGAGAGCCGATTATAACCTGGGGGATTGAGGAACATTTTCTAGTTCTAAAAATCAAAACCAACTTTTCATTGTTAAAAATAGTTAAAAACTGTTTTTAATGCTTGTAATGGCCTTAAGTTAAGTCTATCGCCCCTCTTACGGCACTTTAATTTTCTGTCATTTAAAAGCTTTCAAAAAGATCACTTGTAGTTGTTAGCCAACGTGACAACTCGGTCACAACCCCCCAATTTTACACTTTCTTTTTAGATTAAATTTAATATAATTATTAACTACTAAATCTTGTTCCCTGTGGATGAATCTGGACTTTTTTTGGGTAAAGGGTTACACCGGTTAATTTACTACTAGCTATACTACATATAGCAGGATACAATGCCCGTGTGTAATATAATTATTAATATAATTATTAGTATATCCTTGTTTTATTATATTAAAATTTGGGTGATTTTTACGAGCAAAATGATTCAATAAAATATGCACCGATTTACACATTAAGTTTTTGGCACCGCTGTCGGGGACTACGTTTATAAATTAGTAGTTTTTAAAAATATTAAGTTTAATCGATCCTTCTCAGAGACTTCTCTGAGAAGTTTATATTTTTGTCTAGTATAATTTTATATTATTGTCTAGTATAAATTTTAATTTCTGTCTAGTTGAATTTTTGTTTCGGTCTAGTTTAATTTTTGTTATTATTAACTTCGTAAAAAAAAAAAATCAGAAAACACAAAAAAATAAAAATTAACGTAATATTAATCGGTTAAAAGTAGTACATATTAATATAATATAATCCGTACCTATCCAGTCCAATACAATTGTTAAAATTTTTAATCTTAATCACCTTAAAAGGTTAAGAAAACGTGACTCAATTAGAGTGGATTACCACAATCTGTGGCTAACCTCTTTTGTACAGAGCCATATTCCTCACCTTGACCTCCACTATATCCCATTCCTCTGTTATTGATTATATCACCATGGATTTGGGGTTTATAATTCTGTTGTTGATTAGATCACCAAAGTATAAAGTGGACAACCAATTACACTGCACCTTCACTTTTCGTGAAATCTCACTCTTCTGTTGTTGATTAGATCACCAGGATATTGTGTAGACTAAGAAAAGATTAAAAAATTAAAATGAATATATTGGATTCGAGCTAATTGGACTTTGGACTGTTGGACTCTAGACTCTAATAATAATAATATATAGTATAAGATCAACTATCATTATGTAATTTCAATTTTTCTATGGTATTTCTAATAATCTTTGTAATATTACTTATTTTATTTTTAGCTGTTTACTTTTATATGTTTTATTTTGTAGAATAGGTGCTTTTCACGTTTTTATTTGTTTTCTTTTTGCAGTGAATGAACACAAGGTCAGGAAAACAACCACTCGTTAGTCCGTTATCCGACCCCGAAAAATCATTTTCTAAAAGGAAAAAGAAACCTTTGAAAAAATCGAAAAACCCTTTGGAAAATAATTTTAGAAAAAGTGTTGTTAACATAGGAACGTCAAATCTTTTTGAAGAAGAAAAAGTTGTTTTTGAAAAGAAAAACCAACCACCATCAATCAACATGGCAGGACCAATAGATAGACTTAATCAACCCATGTGGAATAGGCAAAGAAATGTGGCACCGATCCCTGGATCTGCCATAGTAAAACCCTTTTTAGGTGACAATTTCAATTTAAAGGGACAACACATAAAGATGATTCGAGAAAACCAATTTGATGGTTGTTTTATTAGAGACCCATACCAACACATCACAGATTTCGAGGAAATTTGTGACATGTTTAAATATGGTGCTAACTTAGATGAACCAGTTAAGTTACGTTTTTTCTCATTATCTTTAACAGGTGATGCAAAAAGTTGGTTTAATGGATTAGAAGCAGGATCAATCAAAACATGGAATGAAATGAAAAAAGTTTTTGTGTATAGATTTTTCCCTCCAGGTTTAGCACGAAGAATGATTAGTGACATTTTAAGTTTTATGCAACATGAAACTGAAAACCTAATTGATGCTTGGATAAGATTACAAAATATGATTAGGAAGTGTCATGGTCATGGTCTAGATATGGAACAAATTATGAAAATATTTTATTATGGTCTAGACGAAAATGCACAGAATTTGCTCGATGCTGCTGGTGGAGGATTATTCTTTTACAAGAGTGCAATGGATGCTTATAAGATCATGGAAGATATGGTGGCGATAAGGTTGTCAAACGACAAAGGTGTCATTAATGAACCAATCAGACAAACAATGACATTTACAAAAACTCCAAATTTGGAAGGAAAACATGATAATTTTGCAAACAAATGTAATAATGTCATGAAACAAGGTCCTATTGTGTTAGCTAAACTTGTACCAGAACCAGTTGAAGATGACTTTACTGATGACGATAGTGAAGATGAAGAGATGGAAGATGAGAAAGTTGAGCCTATATCAGAGCCGGTTATCAAAGATCCAAAGGACGATGAGGAGTTGGATAAACAATTGCAAGAGCTACTCAGCATTGAATCTGGAGAAGCTGAAGAGAATAATGAACATATCACTGCTGAGGAGTTCGATGAAATTCTGGAGATGAACATTGTTGAGTTCGAGCAATGGATGGAAAAACCACCAGTGTATAAATCATCTGAAGAACAGAAGAAAGAAGAACAGCTAATGGTACCAACATTAGTAGAAGATCCACCCACAGATTCGGAAATTCAACAACTACAAGGGGAGTTTCTTTTACCTTTTGTTATTTTATCATTATTGTCTGTCCAAATCCAAGTCATCTCAAGCATAAACGTTCTATCATCCGCTGTTAAAACATACAATAAGGCTGTGAGCAGAAAAAGGAAGCTAGAGGAAGCGTCGGCTACTTTCCTTACTGATAATTGCTCAGATTTTGAGAGGACAAAATTTAACCGTTGTGTCATGAAAAAGGCTAAATTTACAGTTTTCTCACCAAAACATTTTAGACCTCCTGATATTTCAATGATGAGAATGTCTGAACCATCACCACAGCTAAATGAAAATTTGAAAGATGTGCACCTCAATATTGCACATAATGATCTCAATCTCATTTTAAAGAAAAGCTTTTTAAGAAAATTCATACAACCGTATGACTTTTTATGGAATAAAAAGGAGATTGAATCTGAATTGTTAAAACGCTCTTTTTCAAAGAAAAGTATTTTTAAATATTTAACAATTTCTTTTTCAAATGACCGTTTCGAGTTACATTTTCAAAATAAAAAATTGAAGGGTATGGTCTATCATGTAGTTCGTCCACCAAATCATAACTATATTCTTCGCCACCTTTGGTTTAGAAAATCGTTTGAGAATGGTACAAAACCTAACTGTCAACCCCAATTGGACTCAAGTGTGGGGGAAGATCCATTGGAACCTATTGAATAACGTTGGAGTCAAGCTAGTGACTTGAACAAAAACAAGCGCTTGCGGGAGGCAACCCAATTTTTCATTTTTTTTTTTTTTCTTTGTTGGTCTTTTCCTACTAGCAGACCTAAAAGAACTAGTCCTCTACCCCCATTCTAAATTTTAATTCAAACCTTTTCAAAAATGAGAGAAAAATACGAGTATAATCATTTTCTAGTAATATACGCGATGATTTGTAAATTCAATAAAAATCGTTTGCCCAGCGAATTAGTTTTAAATATTAAGGACAAATGTGACAAAGTAAGGAGAGAACTGCGTCAGGAAACAAACAACAAAAAATTTGGCATTGGTACATCCAAATCAGCTGTTAAACGTAGAGCACGAAAATTTAGAATATGTTACAAATGCGGAAAATTTTCCCATCAAGGAGTGTGTTCTAAAAATCATACACGATCGAATGATGAATTCTTAACATTGTGTCGAGAAGGGTCCATTGAATGTAAAAGAAATAAACTTTTGATCAGAAAAAGCTACGCTTACTCTGCAATGCGTGAAGAACTACGACGTTTAGATGTTGAAAAAACTAAACGAGGACTGTAAGTATTCTCTTTTTTTTTTTAATATTTTGTTATTTAAAAATTAAAAAAAAAACCCAACAAAATACAAAAAGATTTTTTTTCTAATAATTCCTTAAAAAGAATTATTGGATATTTTTTTTTATGTCTTTTCATAAAATGTTATCGTTTCGTCTGGGAATCTGACGTTAAAAGACCATTAATTCGTCTGGGAATCTGACGTTAAATGACCATTATCTATAAGATATTTCTTTTTATTGTTTGCTTTATTTTTGTACTGCTATATTCAGAATTCGAAAGAATCATTTTTTTTCGATTTCCATTTCCAAGTTCAAATTTTAAGATCATTTTGAATTTCCCTTTCTTCAAAGCATAAAATTTCAAAAAAAAATTTTGTATAAAAATAACTTGGAATCGAAACTAGTGATTTGATTGGAATTCTAAATATAGATGAAACTTGTTACTAGTAAATATTGATTAACTTACATCTGTAAGTGAACAATACAACAGTTTCGACCCTCGAAAACAGAAAAACACAAATATATTTTCTTTTTTTTTTGTTTTTAGTTTTTTTTTAAGATTCTTGTTGTCTGCTTCTACACTAACTTAGCCTTCGAACACCTGGGAATGAAGACGATGGTCCTGAATAAACATCTTTTGATTTTTTTTATTGAACGGTCCTAAATAATAATTTATAAAATTTGTGTTCGGTATGACTAAGTCCTTGCGACTGAATTACTGTAACCGGTAACAAAGGGCACAAATTAAAATTATTATTTAAGATTATTTAATAAATAAATCAAAGATGGTATACGAAACAAACACCAAACGAGGAAGTTGTATTTCATTATTGGTACAACACATAGAGTTTCGTTACATTATTCAACGGAAATACAACAACTAGGATTACAACACATCTAGAAACCATACAGGTTAACCCATGTAGCCGCGAACAACAAAGGAACCACACCAAGGACGAACCCAACCAACCACGGATAGGTGAAATCCAATGGGAGTTGAACCACCACGACGATCCAAGCCATAATCATCAGATAAACAAAGATCAATGCTGGATGCAACATTTTCGGTATGTAGATTGCGAATCGATCGGAGGTTTGCGGTTTAAATGGGTATTTTGTTGGAAGTTGTTGTGTGTAAATATGGAAGGAAGGTAAGTTTGTGTTAAGGAGGTAAGTATTTATAGGAGTAAAATTTTTGAAAAAAAAAAAAGCCGTTGAACCCAACGGTCGAAAAAAAAAAATAAAAATAAAAATAAAAAAAAAATAATTTTTCAAGTTCACAATGTGTGTATTTTTCAGTTCCAGTTAAATCTACAATTCCATTATCTAACAGATCTTGGAACTTTGCAAAGTTTTTGATTCAAAATTAAAAGATTTTAAAATGATAATTTTTGAAGAAATGTTCGGTATTACTAAGTTGCTATGCGACTGAAGTACTGTGACCGGTGGAAAAGGGCATGGATTAAAATTATCAGATTAAGATTAATTAATTTACAATCAAAAGACTTCGTCTCGGAATCTGACGTTAAACGACCGTCTATCTTTACTTTTTATGTTGT